>JAWPHD010006675.1:37500-122500 GCA_037043455.1 Cyrtodaria siliqua | reverse complement strand
GTACTAACCGAACCATCAGTGTAAACAGAACGTTGCTGTGTAGTACTAACCGATCCATCTATGAAAGCATAAAACGTTGCTGTATCGTGCTTACTGAACCATATAGTACCCCTTTTGCCTTTTGGGAGGTTGGCAGAAAGGCGTGCGTATGTAATTCGAAATGATACCTAACCATATTGGGAAAACACAACTATAGTATATTTAATAGTACATACTTAACTCTGTTTCTTCTCTATTCACATACTCGCCATCAGGATTCGTCCTTGGTAGATGGTGTATGGAGACCCTCTCTTTAGTTGTTAAAGCTCTTCTAAAATAATAAAACTAATAAGGTTTTTTAATAGAAAAAAATATAGAAGTCCCAGGGTTAATATCCACATTTTTTTAGAACTCGTTCGTGCGCGGTTAAAAGGTCGACTATGCATTTCATGTTATATATGTTTGTCGTAGTTATTGTGACTATTATTATTTTAACTTAAGGTACTGTTAAATAATAACTATGGGTGTCTACCGTGTTTTTTTTGTCAAACTAAGTGTTTGCATGATCACTTTATAATCGAATAGTCCAACTAATCCGATGCCAATATCACTTAACAAAAGTTATTTATGAACATATTCAATAACTATTTTGCCGAACCCACTTTCTTACACTTGGAATTACGTTTTGAAACATCATTCACCCCACAAGAGTCAACTTATCATTTTGCTGATATAGCTCTTCACGTAGTTGATCGAAAACGTGTTTCATAACATTGGACGTATTATCATTGAGGCAAGACGTTTTGTTTTTGACTAGCATTTGTAAAAGAACATTGATGCCACATCGAGTGTGCCATATAGCAACACCATCCTTTTAATTATAAAAGGAAAAAAGTTGTAGGTGTTCTGTATACGTGTAGGATGTCTTGAATATTATACTAAAACATGTATTTACAGTATATATGCATGACGTGTTTGTCTCATAATACATAATATCTCGTTTTAACCTAGGTATTATTTACCAGAACTGTCTATTAGTATTTAGTTTAAATCGACTGTGACACGCACGTACACACGCGCGCGCGCACACACACACACACAAACACACACACACACACACACACACACACACACACACACACACGTACGTAATGTGAATACTCTATCAAAGTTATACAGCACGATTGTATATATTTGACGAAAAGTAATTAAATATATCTGACTCTTGATTAGTAAGAGCCTTAGAATCACCGGCCTACTGAAATCTATATTTTCAGGTTGACTAGGTAGCCATGTAGTCTAAGGTGTCGGCTCTTTCGCGGGGCGTGTTAACCATATTGGTGTCCTAGGGCTGTTAATTCGAATGCGCTAGTAAATGTTTAGTTTAACATTCTCTGCATATATATGTGTGCAACTGAGTATGATACCTTTTACGGTAGATCACGACACCCAAGACTCCACCGACGGCAATTAGTATCACTGCACCAGCTGCTGATCCGCCTATAATAGCTGCTGATCCTCCTTGCTCTTCTGCCGAGTTTGATTTGGAAGCTGAACATTAAACAAAATAAAAAAATATCAACGTGCCAGCATCACTTAAACAATAGTATTTGTTCTCTTAACAGACACTCACGTACATGATCGCATTTCCTAGGTCTTATTAATTAATCGCATAACTCTTTTGGTAAATTATACACTTGCATTTGCTTCTTTACATTATTTAATCCAAGTAAAATATGATTTATTTTGTCGCTCATAATGGCTATTTTTCATTTTACATCGCGCATCACTAGTAATTGAAATAATGATCAAATTTAGTCCGTGCGAAATGATGAAAGTTTAGATTAGAACAATTTTCTTTAATTTTTATCAACAAAAAAAGAAAGGAAAAAAAGGCAAATGGAGCATGTCAATATGAGGACATTTCCAACTTTCCTGAATAGGTTTATATTAAACGCATGCATTGATTACGAAAATGGCTGCTCTGTGGCTGGATTTGATTAGTATACCTGTTTTTTAATAGTAATTCACATCTTTGACAAGGAAGTTATTTCGAAAATAATATTTTTAAATTGTGTTCAGCCGTTGAATATGTTTGAGATTATTCAGACAGAATATTTTTCATTCATTCCTTGAATATTATGATATCATTGATCAAATTTCCTTGTTTGACCTCGTTTAAATGTTATTTTAGTTTTAATCTTATTAACCTTAGAGAAGCTTGTGTACGGTTGCTGACGTATAGTATTATACCAGTATAATACCAGTATAATGGATAATTATATCTTACCACATGTCGGTGGTGCCTCTCCACTCCATATACTGTGATTGCCGCATGTCCTATTTTCGTCTCCAGTAAACACGTACAATCCGTTGTCACATGCGGCATGTATAACTGTGCCATATGGTACATTGCCTGTGACTGTGTTATTTCCGTCTATGTTATACTGTCCACCAGTAAACGGTTCTGGCAAAGGGCACGTTATCGAACTGCACGTAGGAATTGTGTCGTTCCAGGCGACGGAGGATGAGTTACTATATAGCGTACATGCCATTTGGACTGATCCGGCTGTTTGTTCATACCCAAGATCACAAACTACAGCTATGACGTCTTCCAACATTCTAATTCCAGACGAATAGGGTTCACCTTTATTTGTGTAATGTCCGTCATTTAAAACACCTGGGTAATAACATCTTATGTCGATACAACTAGGTTCTGTATCACTCCATGATCCGTTCTCCTGGCATGTTCTTTGGTTGCTACCGTATAGATTATGGTCTGGGTCACATTCGACTGTTATTATTGAACCGTTACCATACCCAAGCTGTTTTGGATTATACTTGCCATCGGTGAGAGCAGGTGGTGCCCGACATGCTTGTTAGAAACAAATAATATGAATAAACTGCAAGACATACTAGTTAACCTTCCCTGGTTAAATTCCACAGAAATGTGAATTAAACTAAATGTTGTCTATCGGCTCAATACTCATCAACAATGTATATGTTATTTAGAGCCGCCCCAGAGAAAGGAATAGGATGCATATGAGTCCGTGAGCCTGTCGTACTCTTACTAACGAATATTATCCTATGCTTAGTTTACATGCTGGAAGGACAGACTCTGATACAGGAGGCCGTCCCGTTTACGTCCCCATCCGACGGACGAGGCTGCGGAAAGTGTCTACCCCAAGAACACACCGACGAAACTCAGTGGCGCTGGAGGGACTCGAACCTTTAACGGCTCATAAACACATTAAGAGCCGCCTAAACAGTGGCGAAGGTGACATAGGAACCTGAGTACCTGCCCTACTCTTACGAGTTGTCATCGACAGGGCCCACAGGCTTGGAAGGTACACCCGCGGGCAGGAGCGCCGCATCATAGTAAAATTCCGTGATTTCCCTGATACTCAACTGATTCTCTCCAATGCCCAAATTCACAGAAATACAAATTATAGCATAAAAAGAGACTATCCTCCTGAAATAACCAACTCATGCAAAGCACCTTGGTTTGAATTTAAATCTCTGATTAAGCAATATCCAGCCAGCACAGTAAGAACTGTATATCCGGCCAAGTTGATGGTAGATAATATAGTTATCCGTGTCGAGTTTTCACTCTGGAACAACTTATGAAGGGCAGTCTTATACAAGCTAACCCACAATTAAGGGACACAATCCAAATACCAACATTTCGATAACGCACGTCAAGCTGACCGATTTTGTTACGCCACAGTCACTATTTCCACGTGAAAACTTGCAAAATCATCGGGATAGTATGGTTCACACAGGGGCACCCCAACATTCTTCAACATCTACGCAAGAGAGGTCCCTTCATACTGCCAGCAAGCGCGACTCCAATCAAAGCCCCAATGGCGACAATAGAGCCAATCTCCAGGGCATGCCTACGGTTGGCAACGTAAACCACACATTTTCGGATGCTTCACCATCAATTGCTGCAAGTTCATGGCCGACTCAACGGGATAGGTCCACAAGCGTTAACCCCACCGACTTCGCGTCGTCGCATCCCTACCCCCAGAAATTCGCGCAGGCCCAGATCGCATGGACGCTCACGTGGAGCGATGAATAGAGGTTATGCTCCTTCTCCAGTTGCTCGTGAAGTGATTGACTCTGCAAAGGTTCATACGACTAGAGAACCCAACCAATTCAGCAGACCCTGGAACTCCAACGAGCATAGACAGCCACTATCGAAAGACAACGATTCATAGGATTCGCTCTGATAGATATTTGCCGAAATAATAACCTGTTTATATTGAATGGACGATTAGGTAAGGACATTAATATTGGTCAATATACATTCAGAAATAGCCCAGTCATTGATTATGCAATAGCAACGGCGGAGTTTCCCCATAACCGATGTTGCGGTTATCGAAACAGACCCGTTATTTTCTGATGGACACGCGATTCTTAAAATATCAATTAATCTTCGTAAGCATAACGGGATAAATGAAGCATGCAGCACTAACAACAACAACAACGCTAATAATAATAAGCATAGTCAGTTTAGACCAAAATGGGAGCAGTTTTTGAGTGACACTTTTTTAAACAATATCGATAATACGCAATAAAGATGTGCGAGACACTACCATGCTCCGCAAATTCTATAAACGCTATAACTGATGATCAAACAACTACTTTACTTAACAAGTCAGCCCGGGACACATTCCCTACAAAACGAGCATATCCCATTAACAACAATTAACCGTGGTTTGGTCACAGATTCAAAAAAACGCAGAAAAAGTATTATGACGCGAGAAATATTTATAGGAACGATAAATCAAACACCAACACAATTATTTTACAAACCGCCAATAAGGAATATAAACGGACCATGACATATTATAATAAAGAGTATAAATCCAGAAAAGCGGACAAATTAAGAAACCTACAATCCACTATTGGAAATATATTCATAGCATTAACCCTAGAACAAACAAAAAATCACCTAGTATCGATACTTTATATAACCATTTCAAAACAATCAACCAAAATACCACTAATTATTCGGGTGAGAACGAGTCTATTTCTGACGTAATAGACAATAATTTGAACTATGATCTTAATGAATTGAATGCATCTATAAATTAAGCTGAAATACTCGCGTGTATTAACAAACTGAAGAACGCAAAGACTCCAAGCTCTGACGATAACATTTTAAACGATATAAATATATTGGCGTCATATTTTCAGGTAATGGCTCTTTCCTTAATGCGCGCAAACATATTGTAGAACAAGCTAAGAAAGCAATGAATTTATTATATACCCGTTCAAAAAACCTAGAGTTACCTCTCGAACTGACTAGGAAATTGTTTGATCATACTATTATACCAGTTCTTACGTACGGTTGTGAAGTTTGGGGTTACGAAAATTTAGATATTATTGAGAAAGTTCACAGCGATTTCCTAAGAAAAATAACTTAGTCGAGAAAAAGCACACAGACTTACATGTTATATGGCGAACTAGGTAGATACCCTCTCTTAGTAACCGTTAATAGTAGAATGATAGGCTTTTGGAATAGAATGTTATTTTGCAAAACTGAAAAATACTCGAAACAAATATACAATATACTTCTAAACTACAATATGCATGAATTTAAATGGATACCTAATAGAATGCAGTTACTTCTCAAACAATAGGCAACACCTTTATTCCCTGTTTGTCAAACGAACCAGGAAAATGCTGTTAAATTTCTTCTTACTTTATCGACATCTGCAAATCTTTTAAAATTAAGTAATTTTGCTACTTACATGTTTAAGAATTTTCCACATGAAACGATCCGCTGATTTATGCAACTAATTTATAAGTATTTCAAACACACTCCATACATTGTCTCAATCATCAGAATAACGGCCTTTATACACTTATGAAAAAGTTAGGCAGTAATAATAACAATAAGCAGGGTTTTGTTTTACTTTTATCTAAAAGGCTTGGCATGTTTAAAATGGTATTACTTATAGACATTATTTATAATTGTATTACTTTCCAATTAAATACAGGTGATTATGTTGCTCCGTCAATGGGCGCAAAACATATCTCGCTAGCAAATATAATGAATATAATGAGGACCTGGAAGGGTATTTCATCGTTTCCCAAGTTCATAAAGGTTTTAATCTTTATGCGATTAAAACATATTATTTGGTATGTAAAGAAATACAAAAAGATCGGACGGGGAAAGTAGCATTCAAAGAGGACAGTCAACCACAAAACACAGGAACAAACACGCAAACAGACAAACAAGAAGGCAAAAGTAATAATAAATGCAAACGACATCACAAACACAAAAGGGTTGACAATAGGGCTACCGCCTTGGAACGGTCAGTGGCAAAGTAGGCCACTGGGGGGTTTAAACCGTTATAGGGTGTACCAAACCTCACACTTACCCTACTGTCATCCCATTAAAACAGGACAGTGTAAAGAAAGAAATCCCCGAAATAATCTCTAACCAACAAATCAGCATCAATAGGCATTATAAGTAAAACACAAATATGCTCGTGTAAATATAATACAAAAAAACAATAGCCTAAAAAGCCACAATGAAGGTACTCATTGACTTGGCAGAAGCCAGAGTAACAAGAGAATAAACCATTAAGGGCACGACAAGAAAGATCATAGACAAACATCAAACGTCACCGTCAGAATGGGCTTTAGGTAGGCGTCATCATAGGGTCCACAGCCTGTCTGGTCATCGTACAATTAAAGAGAGGAAAGCATAGTGGCGAACTGTAAAATGGTCCACCACCAAGCATGCAGTACGTTGCAAAATGATAGGGTCATAGCCTCTTTTGATAAACTTTTTAACAAGTTTAACAAAGATAGTATGAAAGTGATCATGACCAAGAATCTTACGAAGTTTATAAATCACATCACCATAGAAGTGAGGTTGTGATAGTCCTTGTCCCAGAAGAGTCCTTAAATTACTTTTATATTTGGAAAGAAGATCAGGGTTACGATAATACAATTTTGCAAAGGTTTTACGAAGTATATGGTAACGGTAACCCTGATTGAGTAGCTTTTTAGTTATACAAAGATTACGAATATTAAAGTCCTCAACTCGAGTACAAGCTCTTGAAAAACGAATAAGTTGAGACACATACACCCCATAATACGTTGCTCGGGGAACATCTATGAGGCGCCATACGTGACTATATGTTGTAAGATAAATATATACGTTGTGTGTAAATATATATACTGAATACAAAAGTATATATGATACAGACAAATATATACGTTACTCTGATATATATATATATATTGAATACAAAATATATATAATACAGACAAATATATATGTTACTCCGAAATATATATATTCTGTCCAAAAATATATATCATACAAATATATATGTTACTCCTAGAAATATATATTCTGAAAAATATATATTCTGTTTTTAAATATATATTGTAGACGCAAAAATATACGTCAGTCTGAATATATGTTTTTCCTAATTTATATATTGTAGACGCAAACATTTATATGTTATACCGAAAAATATATTCGGTTTATAAAAAAATATATTGTCTGTCTTAATATATTTAAAAAAGATTTGAGATGGAAATAAATAGTTTCTCTAAAATAAATATATTGCAGACACAAATATATCAATGAAAGATCGATAAATAAATGGTGCGAACTTCTGGGTGACCGAAACTAAATACATATTTGTTTTCCAAATATATATGCCTTCTGCAAATATATACGTTGGCATAGACTGTGCTGCAAATATATACGTTGGCGTAGACTGCTACACTGTCCCGTTTTTCAAACTCGAGACAAGCCAAATTTAAAGAGCGTATTTCCCAGCGTCCGAGAAGTGTTCCGCATGTTGGAGTTTCTTTACCATGAAAACATAACAAATCCGCAAAAAATGGACGACTAAACATCTAACGTACAAAGAACTATTGATCTTCTTCTTCTTCTTCTTCTTCTTCTTTTTCTTCTTCTTCTTCTTTTTCTTCTTCTTCTTCTTCTTTTTCTTTTTCTTCTAATGTGCCGGGTTCCTCCGGAACATACTCGCACATGTGGTGAACTAAGTACAAGTGGTGAACGGTCCAAGTGCAGTTAAAAACAGGTTAAAAAATCTCTGATAGGGATCTACGCAAACCCCGAAGTCGAGCAGAATGGCATCTGTCTGTTGTTCGTCATTTAGACCGGATGCTAAGTCCTGGATCATGATTATGAGATGGCTCTCACAGGATCTCTTCTTTCTGAAACCATGCTGTCTTTCAGATAGAATATTATTTCTTTCTTTTGTTAAGCAACCCGCAATTTCAGGCCTTGGTTCAGACCTCGTTAGTGTAATATGGAGTAATTCGAGTATGCTGATATTGAAATACGCGACTGCGATAATGATCATACTTAGTCTAAAAGTAGTTTTGTAATACAAGAAACTGTCGTGACATATCTGATTCGTCGATGCACCATCTTCTTACCAACGTATTGATCACGTAAACCGTATCCCCCACCCTCCGTTCCACCACCTCAATAATGTTTATATTATCCGAATGCATCAGGCGCGTGGCCTCGGCTGGCGTGGCGCAGTCGGTAGCGCGGCGGATTTGTAACCGGGTGTCCCGGGTTCAATCCTCCGTGGTACCACTGAGATTCGTCGGTGTGTTCTTGGGAAAAACACTTTCCCTTAGCCTCGTCCGTCGGATGGAGACCTAAACCGGGCGATCCTGTGTACCGGTTTATCCCCCGAGCACGTTGAAGAACCATAGGAATATATTCGATACTAAGAGTAGGACACGGTTCCCGGATTCCTGTGTATCCTTCCCCTCTCTCTGGGGCGGTCTCTAAATAACCTATACTGTGTTGATAAGCCGTTAAACAACGTTCGATTCGTCAGAGGGAGAGATATAATGATTCATGTTTCCGACTGAACTGTTTAGCAGTGCATTGAATCGTTTCAAGTTCGATTAGATGGTTTGAAAAAACACTCCGGATTATTTTACAAAGCATCGGATTGTTTTAAGTTTGATTAAATGGTTTCAAAAGAAGTAGTGAATCAAATATAGTTACACTGAATTAAATATAATACCGATGAATTAATTCATCTTTGACTGGATGATTTATTAAAAACATACTTTTGGCTCATAGGTAATCGCCACCTATGAAAAACGGGACAGTGTAGCAGTCTACGCCAACGTATATATTTGCAGCACAGTCTGTGCCAACGTATTTATTTGCGGAAGTCATATATATTTGGCAATCGTACAAACTCGCTCATTTCCGTAGATCATCGGAAATAATTATTTTTGAAAAAAAAAGATTGAGGCAGTTGGGATCGATATATTTGGAAAACAAATATTTATTTAGTTTCGATCACCCAGAAGTTCGCACCATTATTTATCGATATGTCATTGATATATTTGTGTCTGCAATATATTTATTTTAGAGAAACTATTTATTTCCATCTCAAATATTTTCATCTTCAATATATTAAGACTGACAATATATTTTTTTATAAAGCGAATATATTTTCGGTATAACATATAAATGTTTGCGTCTACAATATATGAATTAGGGGAAAAAATATTCAGAGTAACGTATATATTTGCGTCTACAATATATATTTAAAAACAGAATATATATTTTTCAGAATATATATTTATAGGAATAACATATATATTTGTGTGATATATATTTTTGGATAGAATATATATATTTCGTAGTAACGTGTATATTTGTCTGTATCATATATATTTTGTTTTCAATATATGTATTTCGGAGTAACGTATATATTTGTTTGTATCATAAATATTTTGTATTCAGTATATATATATTTCACACGCAACGTATATATATATCTTACAACATATAGTCACGTATGGCGCCTCATAAACATCCCCATCCAAGTGGGGATAATTAACAATGTCAAAATTAAAATCATCTCTCTTGTCATAGATTTTGCTAATTATTTCACCATTTTCAATCGAGAGATCTAAATCAAGATAAGAAGCGTTATTATCAGATATATTAGCTTTGTTAAGCTGAAGTTCTTTAGGATAAATATTATTAACCATAGTTGGAAAGAAAGGGTTGTCAATGTTCAATATGTCATCCAGATACCGAAAGGTGTCATTAAAGGATTCAATAACATCTGCCTGGGAATCTGGTGAAAGACTCAATATGAAATCCCTTTCATAGCAAAATAAAAACAAATCTGCGACAAGTGGTGCACAGTTCGTACCCATATGGATACCAACAATTTGTCTATAAACGGTGATTCCATACCTGACGAAAATATTATCTAATAGGAAGATGAGTGTTTCATAAACTTTATAGCAAGTCCACATAGTATAATTTTCTAAACTGCCGTTAGTTAAAAACGCTTTAATAACATGCCAAAAATGTAGTATTTTCTCTAGTGAATATTTTTTGAATAAGAGAAATTAGCTTGTCTTTAATAAGGTGATGTGGTAAGGTCGTATATAGTGTAGAGAAGTCATAAGTGCTTATTGATGAAACTTGACCTTCATTGAAAATTTTATCAAGAACGTCTCCTGAATATTTTATAGACCAAAATAAATTAATCCCAGAGTTTTCATAAGTTTTATTACAATATAGTTTAACGTGATCTTTAACGGCAGTAAGACAAGAAGTTAACAGTTGTGGTGCAGCACTAGAATTCGAAATAAAGCGAGCCTTATACGGATATTTATGTAATTTAAGAATCCATAGTAGGCAGTTTATTTTGCTTATCGTTTACACCAGCCTTGAAAGTAGTGCACCGATTGATATGTGCGGAAACAACATCATCCTCAGTAGAATTAACTGGAGTATACGAATTGGTGCTGTCGAGTTCCAGAGATAAAACATTGACGTAATGTAGGCGTCAAACAATAATTACATTATTAGCTGCTTTATCTGCAGGAACTAAAACAAATTAATTATGGAATTACTGAATTCCCGATTTTAAATTACGAAAGGAAAACCTAGATCTTGGAGGAAGTAAAGATGGGTTAGCATTATAAAAGTTAATACGTGTATTTATAATTTTAAGAACTGACTTTTTCCAAGTAGAAAGCGAGTTTGGGTCTGCATGTTCTCTACGACACCATTTTATACTAAAATCTTCAATGGAGTGGGCGATCTGGGAACGACAGGCATTAAAATCAATAGTTGAAGGTAATCTATATTTAGGAAGTTTCGAAAACAAATGCTGAATACGTTTATCAACAATATCAAAATTACCAGTGGTGACATGACCTGCTGGAGCATAGCAAAGATTTGATGTGTTGCATTCACATTCCTTAGGAGTATTATGTACTATATCAAGGTCAAAAACTATTTTGTTGTAGTTGAAAATAATATTTCTAATAGGCTTTTTAAACGTATAAGAAATTACAGGACTTTCGGATTTTTGAAATATTTTGGGATAGAATCAACTACATGAGTATCTCGAAAGCTTTGCACTTTGGAAGCAGTGTTATACAAGGGATCTGTACGAATGAAAATGTTGTCGGCTTCCGTGTCGATCAACAAGTTTAATAGTTTATTATGCCTAATCATTATTAATCTTCGTACATTGTTCATTGCTAGACTTTCTGAAACCTCGTGTATAACGATTATTTGTTTTGCTTGTTTAAATTCGTTATGCTCTACAATGTGGCCTATATATATAAGCTAATATATATGTTTTTTAATACGGTTTTTACAAGCTAAATATATCAGTAGGAACTTAGTTTACAAATATAGCATTAATTTTGTTTCCCCCAACAATGAAATGTACTAAATGTCATTGGTCAATGTAATATATTATTTGTGATTTTGTTACATTTCCTCTTACTGCATTAATGTATGCCTGAGATGTAAATAAAGTTCTGTTCTATATGCGTGTTGTTTTTAGCTCTACTGGCCAAGGGAGAGCAGAGCTTATGGGATGGAGAGTTGTCCGTCGTTTGTCCGTCCGTTGTTACTTTTTGTCTCGTTAAAACGATAGGGCCTTTATTTTTCACCCGATCTTTACCAAACTGTACCAGATTGCTAATGTCAAGGAAAGCTTAGATAAGTTCGAAAACCAGCCAGATCGGACCAGTACCAACGAAGTTATGGCCCTTGATTTAGTTAAAAATGCTATATTTTGCCTCTTTAAGACGATAGGGCCTTTATTTTTCATCCGATCTTTACCAAGCTTAACCAGATTGTTAATATCAATGAAAGCTCGGACAAGTTCGAAAACCAGCCAGATTGGAGCAGTAACAACGGACTTTTGGCCCTTGAATTAGTTAAAAATGCTATATTTTGCCTCGTTAAGATGATAGGGCCTTCATTTTTCATCCAATCTTTACCAGTCTTTACCAGATTGTTAATATCAATGAAATCCTAGATAAGTTCGAAAACCAGCCAGATCGGACCAGTAACAGCGGAGTTATGGCCCTTGATTTAGTTAAAAATGCTATATTTTGCCTCGTTAATACGATAGGACCTTCATTTTTCATCTCATCTTTACCAAACTTTACCAGATCTTTTGATTTTTTTTTATGTAATTCTGTTGTTGTTGTTTTTTAATTTTTATTTAATTTTTATATTTTTGTTGACTTTTTTATTTGATTGATTTTTTTCATTTTTCTGATTTCATTTTTTTTTTTAAGTATTTTTTTTTTTTAATTACTTTAATTTTTGTATTGATTTTTTTTTGTTAACGCCGTCTTGGATTTGACGAAACTTAGCAAGAAGCGTTGCTATGATTTCTAGTTGTGCCTTTTGCGGTTTTTTCCGGTTCATTGATTTTTGATGGAGTTGCGGTCCCTTGACATTTTTACTTTAAATTTCTTGTCGGCGCTACTCCTACTAAACGCCTAGTTGGATTTCAATGAAACTTGGCAGGAAGCATCGGTAAGATGTCTAGTTGTACATATCGTGCTTTTGTTCCAGTTTGTTAATTTTTGACGGAGTTATGGCCCTTTGACATGTTTTACTTTAAATTTCTTGTCGGATCTACTCCTCTTAAACGGCTTGTTGGATTTCTACAAAAGTTGGCAGGAAGCCTCAGTATGATGTCTAGTTGTACAAAGCGCGGTATATCAATGAAATCTTGGACAAATTCGAAAACCAGCTAGATCTTGTTAGTAACGACAGGCCCTTGATTTGTTGAAAAATGCTAAATCGTATTTTCTTTGTTAAATTTTAGTTACTTCATTTTTTATCTGATCTTTACGATATTTGTCCAGAATGTTAATATAAACCCCCCACCTATTTTTATGAAATTTTATTCATAGAAGAAAGTGGGAGAAATTAAAAAATACCTATGCCAAACTAGACACAGCAGACTTATTGCCCATGATTACCAGGTGAGCAATCTAAGGCCATCCTAGCCCTGGTGTTTTTGCAATGTTTTAACTGATGGGAATTTCATGTCGACAACCCTTGATATAGAGCGTTTTAGACAGTAGAGCGTCCGCAGGCCCTCTTGGGCCTCTTGTTTAATAATTATTATGATTATGAAAATTGGATTATGTATTGTAAACATTAATTAATTAATAGTAAACATTGCAAACATGAACTGCAATTAGATTTTAAAGATATGTTGTTTATGAGCCGTTAAACAACATTCAATTCATTCAATTA
Organism: Cyrtodaria siliqua; assembly: GCA_037043455.1. Classification (NCBI taxonomy): domain Eukaryota; kingdom Metazoa; phylum Mollusca; class Bivalvia; order Adapedonta; family Hiatellidae; genus Cyrtodaria; species Cyrtodaria siliqua. Next base: position 108,939 of record JAWPHD010006675.1, on the reverse strand, counting down.
TGTAACGGAGAAATATCGAACAACTGTAGATTCGTGAAAATTAATGCACGAGCCCCGAAGAGTGCAATATTTTTCACGAATCTACAGTTGTGAGTGGTTTCTGTTACTTAAACCATGCGACTAAACTATAACATACTTTAAAAAAGGGAACGACCACAAAAGTTGATATCTACATTCTTTGTTTCCTTTTACGGTGATGACCATTTAACAATCCCTTTCGAGTTTGTGTGTATTAGATATGCGTTAATGGATTTGCAGCACGTTTCTAGTCCCTGTGCACATGATCATAATACACATGTCATAAAGACATGCAGCGCTGACCACATGATGGAGTCGGACGACTATTTTTTCGTAACGCAGAAAAATAATGAATAAAGTTCGACTATGTATTAGTAAGTGTTTATTATAAAGTTAAAGTTTAGCAACATCTTTTTATACCTTTTATTCTTTAACTATTTGTAGGATGTGGCTCAGAGTTTGACAGTAAATTTGCGTGTAAATAATTACATAATGAAATAGTTTTAAATCCAAAAAATACTTTCCTAAAACATTTTTAATCTATTTTTTTTTTTCAGGAACTGGTAGGTTCCAGAAATCCGTATAAACAGACGACATAAAGGTGAGCAATCTAAATTCAGTGCCGAAGAACAATTTGAAAAATAACGCTATGGCGGGATTAGGCAAGGTCAAGATACTCCCAAGTTTCTTACTTTTATGGAACCCGGATTTCCTATTCCAGAGGATTTGGGGCAACTATTCGTACACGAAACTTTGCTGGATTATTGGGGTCAGAGATTTTCATAGGACCGTTAAGGATAATGCATGTGAGAAATTGTCATTGGATTTAAAAAGTGAAAACAGTGATACTTTATTTATGTTACTTTAATTATAAACTATTATAATTATATACTTTACTTATAAATGTACCAAACTGTGTCCAGGATAATAGTACAACGGGACGTGAAAATGATGGTTATTGATGTGTGATACTTTACTAGACTTGCGGATATATCAGAGTTTATTTACTATTTTGTTTTTGCAATATCTTGGATTTTTGGATTACTCACTGAGCATTGGATCTAAAGTGTGAGAACCAAGAGAACTTTGTTTTTGTTTTATTTCATTTTTCAATATCTTCGTTTTTTGGATTAATAATTAAAAAAGTAAAAACAAATTGAACTATGTCATTTTTTTCTTTTCTGAATTTTATTGTTTAAGAGTTATGTCCCCTTTCCATTGAAAAATTGCAAAAATATTCAATATTAGTTCAGTTCTAATTTTTACCTTTTTCAAATGCACTCAGTGGGATTACACAAACGGGGACACAATCCTCAATGATTTGAATTACCTTATCTCTGCTTTTGACATGAGTTGAGGGACACAAAAAATCTGAGAAGTTATAAAAATGTATATGAAAATTCCTGCTTTTTTGTTTGGTGGTCAATTATTTTTCAATGTTACGCCCCGCCCCCAACCAACACAACCACTCCCGTCCTCTCCACTACCACCCTAAACCCCATACACTAAAATCTGACAGGTTGGGTTCTCAACAAATTGCGACCACCACTTATCTTAATCTGGATCCGCCTCTGGTTAAACTATAGGTATGACGTCACTCTTTTGTTGTAACTGTGGATTATTTTTCACGGACCAACGGTTGATTTATGTGTTTGCCATTTACACAGTCTGTGTTAGAAGAAGAATATAATTTCTTCTTCCAACACAGACCGTGTAAATTGTGAACAAAGGAATCAACTGTTGATTCGTGAAAAATAATCCACAGTTATAACAATAGAGTGACGTCATAGCTATGGTTTAGTGCATATGGAATAACCTAACCCACAAAGTTCCACAACCTGCTTTAGATTAAATACTCATATTGAGATATATAAATGATGTTTAATTGTTTAAGTCAATATATAGATCACAGTTTGGAATTCGTTTTCATTGTCGGGAACTACCCTCGTCATTGGCAATACACTTTATTTAGGTAATTGTCATTAAACTTACACTATTCCTCGTGCACGAAAATAGGTTGATGCTTAATAACAGTCTAAGTCCTAGGTACTCGTAATAACCAAATAATCAAAGCGGAGAACATCACAACTTATATAAAGATACTTTCCTACTCAATAACAACTGTACCAATACTAATGCATAGTTGCCATTATCAATAATTAGTACAGTGGTCAAGGTATTACCCTAATCGTCGATTTATTTTCTGTATCGACACAGAAAATTAACATTTTACATACGCAGTTTATGTGAATAGGATAATTCAAAATGGTGTTAAAAATCGTAAACTTATAGACATAAATTACTATTAAAAATCTTTAAAATCTAATTGGATGTTATGTTTGCTAGGTTTACTATTAATTATATTATATATACAATACATCATCAAGTTGTCTTTATCATGATCGAATAATTATTGAAAAAACACATACATCTATAAATTATTTAATGTTATGAAAAGCATAATATTTATCAAGAGTACTTTTGACTGTTTGTGTATTTGAGTTTTACGTGTATATATCAGAACTGTTAGTATACTTGAATTATATAATAATTGTAAAACGAGTTTTAATTACAAAACATACTACCTTGTAATCTAAGGACTTATTTATCAAAAATCAGAATGTTTTTACGTTAGAATACAAACTGGTCGTTACGGCACTAGACATAGGATACCTAGAAATGAAAGATATTGTCAATGTTTTGATAGCAGCGATTTGAAAGACGAATATCACTTTATTTTGAAATTCACTTGTTATACAGGAATCCGCAAACAAGTTATGTTAAGAAATTTTATTATAATGAATAAACTTCGTAAAACTTTTGAAAAAAATTATTATCATAACCCTGATCTTCTTTCCAAATAAAAAAGTCATTTAAAAACTCTTCTGCGACAAGGACTATCACAACCTGACCTCTATGGTGACGGGATTTGCAAACTTCGTAAGATCCTTGGTCATGATCACTTTCATACTATCTTTGTTAAACTTGTAAAAAAGGTTTATCAAAAGAGGTTATGACCCTATCATTTTGCAACGCACTGCATGCTTAGTGATGGACCCATTTATTGTTCGCCACTATGCTTTCCTCTGTAATTGTGCGATGAATCATCGAATAAAGGTTATAAATTACTGATTTCTTACACATTTACACATATAATTATAAACAATATTGACTAAACTTAAATGCATAAAATACATGTCAATAATGAGTGGGGTAAACTGATTTTCAATGTTATTCATAAAATTGATTTTAAGAACATGTCAGTGCCAAACAAAGCTTATTTATTGTTTAAAATGAATAATACATTAAAGACATTTCCTACAGTTTCTTCATATTTTTTCCTATTAATAACTTCTTTTTTAAGATATGGTGCTTATGGTCTATGTGATCCGTCCGTTTTAGTCTAATTGACAGGTATACTCCTTAAAGTAATGTAAGGACCATGTTTAGATTTTGGTCATTTGCTTAAAGCGCTTACAATTGAACAATTTACAGTTGTGTTTTTGCAATTTTAAGTTTAGTTGTATTCTTTTACAATTGTTACATGTACGTTAGGCACAAGTATTATCTTTTTATATGAATATGAAATTCATAATATTAAAGATTAAGTAAGTATTACTGTCCTATTTTGTGGTCCTTAAATCATTTTGAGGAGTATATGATCTAATTAATATATTTTAAAAAACCTACCTGCAAATATTTGAACTTCACACAGAGTAAGCGGTTTCGATTTGTATATCGATATTGTAATAGAAGTAAACAACCGCGTATCATCAAGTTTGATACGAATAACCAATTCCTTGTATCTGTGAGTATTGGCTTCAGCATCATCGTAGAGTGTGATATTGGCTGGTTGACCTATAACCTTGAAGCCTTCCAGTCTGTCTCGATCTGAAACAAAGTGCGTGTTTTTGGTTGATTGTGCTCTTTGAATGCTACCTTTCTGTCATGTATACGTACGTTTATCTCTCTAGTTGTTTGAACATTATTAGGTCATTACATAATGTGTATATACAAATAGATGTTGTGCGAAGTAATTTTCTTTTATTAAAATAAAACAAATAGTTTTAGACATTTAAAATCAATTGATACGTTGTATATGCGTTTTAATTATCAGCTGAAGAGTATGAACACACAACTGAACGAGTATACTGAATACTTTGCTATGCATAATGATAGTGTAAGAAATGACTACACTATTACACAAATAATGATTTAAACATATTTTATTGCCTTATAGCATGCAAGCGGGCTGGGCAAATAACATTAGTTACGGCCCTTCCCAATACAATATATTACAAAAATGAACACGGCTAACCAAATAGTGACATAGTATATATACACATTGTTGGTTTAACAATCAACATATACTTGAATATATCTGAGATCAGTTCCATTTGTTGTTGTCAAATATGGTATACAGAGAAGAAATAGGAGGAAACAAAGTCGTGATAGCAAAAAACGAGGTTATAGACATTCAGTACACTGAATTAGAGCAGTTTAACCTTTTGTAAGAGTGCTAACTTGTGTTAAGCGCTTGGTTTCGTTTTGGAAAGCATTAAACATGATTTTCCTTATCGGAGAGTTGTTCTTGACCAAAAAGCTAAGTGTTTACACTTAGTGGATGAAAACGACGGGTGGATTGAAATACAGTAAGTCGTTGAATCTGAAATGTATTACAATTAAACATAAAACGTTCTGCATCTTCTATTACATGTCCGCAGTCGCAACTTGGGGATGGTCGTAAATGATTTGTATAAAGATCGTTAATAAGATCGCTACATGCATTACAAATTCGCGCATGTATAACGGCAAATGGGCGTGGACCATGTAGGAAGACGCTAGGAACTTTATGACTAGCACGTATGAAGTTTGCGTTTACAGATAGCAAGATATTCGGGTTTTCTAATTTCGACTGGTAAGTTGTTCCACAGAGTAATAGATGATGGTATAAATGATCAGGAAAACATCCCCGTTCTTCTTGACATTGTCTCATAGATTATAATGGTTAATTCCTATAGACAAATGGAGGAAAAAAGGTTAGTAATGTATGAAGGAATTATACCATTATTGACTTTATAAACAATGACTAGTTTTTGTGATTTACGTGAAAGCAACCCGATTTCGGATAATACTTTTTGAATTGTTCTTGTTAATCCAGTAACAATTCGTGCGCGGCCTCATACTGGAGTTTTTCTAGTTTTTCACACAAATATTATTTAAAGTTCAATCAAAAAGGTAGCCTTCAAGGACCACAATGAACCAATCGCATGCATAGAAGCAAACAATACAATTTTAAGAATAAATGATATCACAAACAAAAACGACAATAGGGCTACCGCCTTGGAACGGTCATTGAAAAAATGGCAGCTTGTTTTTTAGTGCAGGTTCTAGGTTTCATCAATTATCTTACCTTAGTGTCTTCCAATAAAATGGAATGGTGTAAATAAAGAAATCCCCACCCCCACAGTCCATATTGTATAACAAACTCGGCAGAATTAAGAGGCAATATACTTATAACACAAAGATGATCATGTATTTATGAATAAAAAAATCAAAATCTAGAATGTCACAAAGCAAATGCTCAATAAGAAGACAGGCAACACATGAACAAATATGAAGGGCACGACATGACAATACTGGAGACAATCAGTAACATAATTACCTTATTTCGGGTTAATTATAAATCTTGTATTAATAATAAAATTGGGAAAGTGGAATTATATACTGAATTCCGAACACAGATGCTTTAGTAAATATCTTAACGTGCTTCTTTAAATGCACTGAACAATGACTAACATTGACATTTTGATAATATACATGTGGCACATCACCTGCGAAACGTGACCCTGGTCAACCATGGTCAACCGTGGTCAACCGTGGTCAAGCTCTGCCAACCATGGTTGAACCATGGTTGGCAAAGGTCAACCATGATTTTGATAACATTGAAATGCTAAAAGACCATGGTCAACCATGGTTTAACGACATTACTATGGTCAAAGATTGTTGGACCTTGGTTGACCATGGTCACTCAAGGGTTGACCATGGTCAACCATGGTCATTCAGCATGTAAGCTATAAAATCATTTTAGACCATGGTCATTAACAGAGGTAAATGACAAGACTATGGTTGACCATGGTTGCTAAGCATTTCTGACAGCGAAACCATGGTTGACCATGGTTTAAAAAATGGAGAAACCCAATCTAACAACTCCAGCAAAAACACCAAATGTTAGTGAAATTTCAGTGAAATTTTGGTTAAATTTTACAGTGAAATTTCAATAGTGAAATTTAGTGAAATTTCACTAAAATTAATTGATTGAAATTTCAATGACATATATCGTTCTACACATTTATTCATTTAGACAGACAGACAGACAGACAGACAGATAGATAGATGCTCACATAGTACATCATTATAATAACTCACCCTACTGAAAATGCAACTGGGATCCCGGGGGAAATAATATAGATAATTAAAGCCTGGAAAAAAAACTCAATTTTAAAGATCTTTCCAATGCAATTGGCAAATTGTGTTGTTTTATATCAAAAGACGCCAGAGGACCACTACCTTGATATGTGTTGCAAGTTTTATAAAGACAAATTGATTGGTTTAGGAGTTTGGAAAGAAATATGGATTATTTTACACTAACACCTGAGTGTGATTCTCACAAAGAGAGCAAATAAAATGGAACACAGTCTTTTGAATTTTATCCACCAACTGTAGATTTTGCTTGCACCATTTATGCTTTATGTGTTTTGTGACTATACTTACATTACTTATTGTATCAAAACATCTTATAGCGAGCTCCTATGGTATCAAGTAGGCGAAAAGTAAACATACCCATCCATCCTTTTGAAAAGTCTTGGGTCATTTACGGCAGTTTATGGGCGACTTCAACCGTAAAGTAGCATATTTCGTAACGAAATTAACAAGATAAGCATTCGTAAAAATCATTAAGAATGGTGGTTTCCATGCAGAATGAGGTGAAAAAAACATTAAAAACCTTTCTCGAACCCATCCAAAAATGACAATGAAATTGCATTTAAGTTACCCATGTCGCCAAAACGGCCATTAACCGGAAGCATAGCCCAAAGTGTTACCTTGCGCGTTGTTCATTGGCGAAAAGTCGTCAACACATTTCACAATTTAATAAAAGTAGATTTCGTGTCGCAGAAATGTATATGTCTTGCTAACCGATTAGGATAAACAAATGATTTGGTTAAAAACTATCTTTCGTTTGTTTATTTTCCCGTAAAGCCATGAATGCAATCGGAATTCTTCGCAGATTTCCGTATTCGGTCGTCTACTATTGTAAGCCATTGACGGAAATCGACGAGGTTATTCCGTATTCATTCGTGTCAAACCCGAACAATCTGGCAATTTCCGGAAATGTAACGGAAATTATAATACAATGACAAGACGTCATTGATTTACGTCATCATCGTATGTCGTCACATTATGACGTATGGTAAACAATTAGTAAACAATTTGTGAGCAAGGTGCTTATTACCGATCCATCTTTCTTTGTTTCTTTTTTCTTTCTTTCTTTCTCCCAATACTATTGACGTATTATACACATACTTATGATTATCACAGTTTCGTTTCTTTGGATGAGTTTACCTGCAGGCTTTTTTATGATAACCACAGAAGTTCAGCGAGATTTTTAACCTGAATAGGGTATGTCTCTCCCTGCACAGGAGACCAACGGCTTTATATCAGTAGGGAAGAATGACATACTTTCACAGTAACTTTAACTATCGTACATGAACAGTTCTAGATCTAAGGGAGTGCGTTATCAATTCTCGAGACGTGAACCTCCGGGAGTCGAACCCCAGACTTCTATATCCAGAGGCAAGTAAGCTAACCACTCTGTCATCGCATCTTTTTTTACCGCACAGTAACATTATTAGTTATGGTCCATTATGAAAAATATAACTACTAGTATTTAGAACAACACCAGGTCTAGAGAGACTAAACGATGGTTAGGCCCAAGATATTACTCATACTGACAGGGGTAGGAACAGCCTCCTTCCCGAGATACCAATAATTTGACTGGCGTGTTTGGGTAGGGGAAGTTCAAAAGGTATTTTTACCATATGTTGCATATTTTGGGGCGCTTCGACCTTTTATCCAAAAATGGTTTTAATGAGTTGGGCAAACCGAAATTAAGACATTCTGAAACTATTGAGGCTAACTGAAGTTATGTTTTGAGATTTTTTATTTTTTTGCTGTCCCAGCAACACGGCAGATGTACACCCGAAAGAGGCTAATGCAGGATGTAGACAGATAGATAGGAATTTACATACAAAAAGCCTCATCTGAACTGATGGCTGTAAAATATTTATTTTTTTAACCGAATTTCCAAACTAAGGTGTTTTTATTTACCACTAAAATTGCCAGTTCCAATTATATATAATGTATTTACATTTTGTTAAAATTACTCACTCACATAGCTGAAAAACCTTAAGCATAAACAAACGCCCGAAATAATAGCAAATTTGTCGGGTTTAGACTCCACCATAATGTACAGAATTTGTATTTTGTATTTTTGGCTGGATTGCGTAGCAAATCCAGGCTTGCAGTTCGGCGATTTCTATGTGTCGGTCCGTCTATCCGTCCGTCCGTCTACGAGTTTTGAAGTTTTCGTTAAAGTTTTTGTTTTTTCCTCATTTCTCAAACTATATTGTCGAAAAGCTTTGAAACTTGACACTTGTTCAACATCATTACAAATAATATATGAAAATAACCCTAACTATGTCATGTATTTTACCTGGACTACCCCCCTTTTCACACAGATTTTTCACTTAAAATGTTAAATTCGCAATCCGGCTTTCGCGCCACTATTGGTGCTTCACTTTTTGTTGTTACTTTTAACAAAGTTTGAGGTTTCCACTGGACCCCCATATAAATGAAACGTTCCTATGCCAGTGTACCGCCGTAGTGTAATGGTTAGTATCGCGGCTTAGTAACCCAGGGATCGTGCGTTCAATCCCAGCCAGGACCGAATTTGGGTTAATTATCGGAATATTTCATAACAAAAAGTATTTCCTACCTTACCAGTCCTTCGGATGAGACTTTAAACCGAGGTCTGCTCGCTAAAATGATTAATGCAATACAGCGATGATAAATAAACGCGTATACACACAGTGTACCTGTAACCGGTCATCCGGTTTGGTCTGATGCTACGGAGTAGTTCAAATTTGAAGGTGATGAAAACACGGGTTGGAAACTTTACCTGTCTTCTGCTTCTATCGATCTATGCTTTTCTCTGTCCTATCATTTCACTATTTTTGTTTTTCTACCACCGACAGAAACATTAGGGTCAAATAGGACACTCAGTTTCTTAAAATGTAGATGTAGAAACTAATAAGTATCTTGAGCACAGCTAAAGCTAAACGCCAAGAACAGTGAAACAAACCAACGTCTTTTCTACATAGCATTTGATGAATTGGGTGCATTTTCAGAATTATCAATATATTGATGAAAAACGTCGGACCCGGTGTCCTCCACCCACAGACATACTCAACTATATATTGAACTAATATTCTGAAAATGGACCACCATTTATTAAATGTCAAGTAGGAAACAACAAATTCCTATGTTTTAAAATCATTGTACTTTTCTCAATAATGATTAGACAATACGTATGAATCAGTTTAACACACGTTGAAGACAAGACGTATATTGGACGTATATTCAAATAAAAAAAAAGCTTAAATCATATATATGCATTTTTCGTAATGACATAACGTTGAAACCGTAATTACATGTTGTTCGGCAAAAAAGTGCATCACGGTTTATGTATATATAGCTTACATACACTCTTTTATGACAGTTGGTGATTCAGCCAATGTCGATCCAGACTGGATCATGACTAGATAGCCGTTCGAAGTTCGTTCCATGCCATATCTGTCCTGTCTGGGAACGAATTGAAATTTGACAGACACATTGTGGTGTACTGGTTAAAGCGTCTGCCTTGCATTCGGGAGGTCGTGGGTTCGAGTCCCCAGATACTTTAAAAATGGAACCCTTGCCTTACGAGCAAATAATGGGTAGTGCTACGACTGATTGACCAGTGTCAGAATAATGTGACTGGGGGTATCATGTCTACTACGGTGTGGTATTCCAGTGTGGAATATGTTGGGGTGGGATGTCACGATTCATAAGACACGTACAGGTAGACTTGCACTAAACGTGAGAATCATGGCTCTTATGGTGGTATGTACCTACCATGATATAGGTACACGCCATAAGAGCTACGATTCTCGCAGCTAGACTTGCACATACCGGTGCATACATACGCAGCGGCACAATCAAACATGAACTGTGCTCGCCCTATAGGTTTAACCTATTTCATATTACATACAATAGTTGTATTTGAAAGCAGAAATTTCTAAATGTAGACAGTGGAATCTGTATTTTAAAACAAAACCCCTATTGTCATATGTTTTCGCGGATTTGACCTTGTTTTTTTGTTGTTGATAGAAAAATGGTTTTCAGCACTGCAGATATTATTTGATTTCAGTATCATATGCAACATTTTACCAAGTATGATCAAGTGATGTAGATTGAAGGTTATACATTTGTGAATTGTTCATGAACTGTTGTATTGTTGGTGAAATTTCACTGAGATTTCACTGATATTAAAATTGATCGATTCTGCTGTAATTTCAACAAGATTTCACTGAAACTCATTTTTATTTTGCCCAATTCTTTCAGTGAAATCTCACCACAATTTCAGTAAAATTCCAGTGACATTTCACCGAGATTTCACTGTTATTTTGCCCAATTCTTTCAGTAAATTTCACTGTTATTTCGTTGAACATTCAGTGTACATTTTCACTGGGGCAACACTTAAAAAAAACAGAATTGACCAATAAAATTGCTTTTGTGCAAAAGTTACAACTGCAAGAAGTAGATGGTGCAATATTAGTGCTATTTATCATGTTGTATTAGATGTGTTGTATTAGATCAGAAAACCTTGGTTTTTTGCTTAGTTATTATACCCTGGTCGAACATGGTTTATAACCCTGGTCGACCATGGTTTATAACCATGGTGACCTTTCTTAACCATGGTTTAACCTTGGTCAACCATGGTATGAGCTTGGTCGACCATGGTTTGACCTTGGTCGACCATGGTTTGACCTTGGTCGCCCATGGTTTGTCACCTTGGTCGACCATGGTTTGTCACCTTGGTCGACCATGGTTTGTCACCTTGGTCAACCATGGTTACATTAACACCATGGTTGACCATGGTAGTTCCATTTAACAAAAATGTCAAACCATGGTCAACCATGCTTAAACCAAGGTATATAGACCATGGTTAACCATGGCTGACCATGGTTAAAGCATGGTTGACTGAGGTCCATTTCGCAGGGGATATTCCCATGCAGACGTGAAACTTGCATCTAGTGTTGTTCCGACTAATCGATTTGATCGATCATAGATCAGTTATGCCTTTGATCTGATTAATCGATTACAATTGAAAACTATGACTCATTTCATTGTCTTGTATAAAACATAGTAATTTTGCAACACATAATCACACATTTATAGTGGGTCACAACTTTTTTTTGAAATATATGTTGGTCAGTTTCATTCCTGTATCACCAGAACATATTTGAAATATGATTTTTCATTATTGTCTAAAACAGGCTTATACTTTTTTGGCAGCCATGTTCAATCGATTAATGATCGATCATGGGTAGGTTAAATATTCTGATGATCGATCAGGAATTTTCAGCCGATTCCCAACGCTACATCAGCAACGCACTGCTTATTAGTAAATTAAATTAACATGTTTCAGTAAGTTGGATATACTATACATAATACTTGGTGTATTTGGCTTGGGGAATTAAAACAATAGTCTTTAATAAGTAACATGATTGACAATTAGAAAAAGCAACAGCCATGTGTTCCCGAGGGTTGAAATTAAGAAATGTCACGGATTTTGTATAAATATTAGGGTAACAGAGACCAGAGTGAATCAGAGAGTAGATAAGTCAAGATCATGGGATCTGCGTGGGTAAGACTATTTTAAGCCATGTTGTAAGTACGCTTTTTAAAATTGTTTTCAAAATGGAAGAATTGTTATTCTTTCAAGTACACAACTAGAGACGCCACTACACTAAAAATCATCAAACGTTAAGTCCTCTCAGGATTTAGGTAGACGTCATCATATGGTCCTCAATATGTCCGGTCATCGCACAATAAAACCATGAACGCATAATGTCGAATGCATAATGTCGAGCTGTAAATGAGTGAACTCTAAACACGCAGTGCGTTGCAAAACAATAGAGTCATAACCTCTTTTAACAAGTTTAATAAAGCTTTTTTGAAAGGAATTATGACCATGTATCTTACGAAATTTGTAAATCACGTCACCATAGCAGGCACGTCTTCTATCCAATGAGCATCGAGATATTTTCAAAATTTGGTCTTAATTTCATATCGGAAAAAATGTTTCAGTATCTATTAAAGTATTTCAGTAAATGTTCAAAATATTTAACTTCCTAATATGGAGAAACTAAGCTCCGCCTTTCATAATATTGAGTTTGGAAAAACTTCACCAATGCAAGATGACAGACGTCTTAAATATCAGCAACTGATGATACAGACCAAAACATTTAAGGGGTCTGTAGCGACACAAACACTCTTTATTATTGAGAGTTCTGAAAAACTTGGAAAATGGTGAAGTAATTATCAAAATCGGTTGATAAACAAAGAATATATCATATTTTGAAGGATTTGTTTGAAAGGATATGGAAGCCGCATGACATAACAGTTCTAAATAATCATATGTGGAATATTTTTAAATCTGAAAAATTTACTGATTTATAGGGAAAAACATACAGCAACTGTGTGAACAATATGTGTACTTATTAACGACAATACGGCTTTATAGGACCAGTTAACGGAGTTTGCATTCATTTGCAATGATTTTCTTTGCTTTAAATGATGTTTATCAATATTCCATATATGGTAATTTGGAACGTCATAGTTCTAAAAATGGCGGCTACCTCATCCGTTTTAGAAAAACTTTCTAATAGTCCTATCTTCTTTGTTTATCATCCAATTTTGATACGGTATCAAAGTTTTTCAGACCTCTCAATAAGAGAGCTTGTTTGGCTTGGCTGTGTCGCTACATTACTAATACTGAATATTCTACTTGATACTATTATATAAAGGTTGACAACAGGTAACGATAAAAAACATTGAAATGCCTAATTTAGAAATAATTGGTAGTAGGCCTAAACAATAAGGTAGTAGTAATTGTTTCCTAGTCGGTGCTGAAGATGGAAAAGGCAAAAAACACAATAAAATATTTTAAACAAATAAAATAATTCTCACATAATAACCTTACATTATTTTCTAATTTAACGCCCCGCACAATTTTGACTTAAATCAGTGAGCGTCTCACGATGTTTGTTTACATATGTGCAATGAAAGCATGAATCAATGCAGTGTGTGTAGATTGGAAAAGTCGCGGGAATCCGGTATGACAGCAGTCATTTAAGAAAGTCTCTACTAGACGGTGAACGGATACAACTACTGCTCACGTGCAGAAAAAATGATGTCTCTAGAGTATGGACAGGTTGAAACATAAAAGTAGATATAGAAGTCAAACAGAAAAGTAGGTTATAGTTCACTTATAATAATTTTAAACAAATAAGTTCTGCGGTCGCTATGCCTCCCCCTCGAACTGATTTCTTTAACGTTCTAATAAATGAACTATAGCCTATATATAGTGAACAAACAAAAACTTATAAAAGCTTAAACAGCGTTTTAATAAAACAATGTTTGATGTTTGTAAGCACACTTAAGTGAGTACTAAATATCCCATTAAACAGTTTTAAATTTGCCAAGCAATACTCTTCTATGGATGATGTGGACATTTTAAAGGGAGGTAATTTGATGATTGTTGATAATCAAAAGCTGCCATCTACACAATCTGTGCTATATTCTTTCGATATTTTGGTAAGGAACATATAGAGAATATTGTCGGTAATTTTCGTAGATTTATTATTGTTTTGTGGCCAAAATGCATGTTTTAACAAAAAGGGGGCTAACTCCCTTGTGTACTGAACTTTTCAAAAACATCTTTGTTTGGAGTATTGTTGGCGGTCTATCTAATTATTCTTAAAACATCATTATTTTTTTCCTGTTTTGCTGTCTAGACAATCAGCATCAACATCAGCGGGTGTTTCTTTTTTTGTTGAGTATATATTGATCATCGCAACACGGAACATTACCCACAATATCAAGCACTTAATTGACAACAGGTTCACTTCAATATCTCACTCCTAACTGAAATTATTGCCCGGAAACAATTTTTCAATTTTAATAACAGTGGCATGACATTGATCCAGTGACCTCAAATGCAACCCAAGCTTCTTTTCCAAAATAAGCTACAGCAATTTTCGTTGCAATATCTAATTCCTAACAAAAGTTATTGAGTGGAAACCATGTTGTTACTGACAGAGACCATGACACTGACCGACTGACATCATACATAATCCTAACCTTCCTTTCTATATATGCTACCTACAGAGTAATTCTCATTCTTAACGTAAGTTATTGAGCAGAAACTGTTCCTCTATTTTCAGTAACAGCGACCTTGACTTTAAGCTAGTGACCTTAAGTGCAATCCCAAGATTCCTGTCTACACAGCAGTTTCATTGCAATATCTCGTTCCTGTCTAAAGTTATTGAGCGAAATTCTTTTTCTAGTTTTAGTAACAGCAAAATCTCCATATACACAATTAGGACACCCGGGGAATGACCATTTTTAAACAATAGGGACGTTATTTGAAAAAAACTTGTTAGTCTAGGCATTGGCGATCATTTATAAAGAAAACTTATTGAAATCTATTTAGCGTTTCTTGAGAAAAAGAGTTTTTAAGTTTTCGACAATTTATGGTAACGGCTGCCATGAAAGAAGACATTTGGGAAATCGCCGAACACGATAAATACAAAATTATTACAGCTTTGGGTTTATGTCTCACTACAGAGTTAGCTCCCTTGCATGTGTGACTGTAGGATGATTCTTACACCATAAAAAGTAGGGGTGTGTTCTTCGGTTTGAGATATTTTTAATAATTGCCCATGGATATTTGCTTTTCCTGTTGCAGGTGAGAAAACAATAGTGTGAGATTGCATGAACAGCGATTAGACGACACTGACAGCAACATATGACACATTTGTAGGTGCTCAAAATGCGTATGAAATTAGGTGCAAACGTTTTAGTGAAAGCCGAAAATAGTACCTTGCCTGACAAGTCACATTACCAAAAAAAAAAAAAAAAGAAGATTTTGTGGAATTTTATGAGCGGTATTAACAGTATTTTACCAAAGAAATATATTTGGACTGTAACTGTCACAATAGATTTGGACTGTAACTGTCACATTCGCAATGAAAAATTGGACTTTATTCCTGATGGCCACCAGAGTAAAATCGAAGTGTGATGTGAGACCTTTATGAACAGGAGTGAAGATTGCCTGCTACCGTTCACGCCCTCTAGCTCCAGGTTGGCCCCGGGTTGAGCAGAATATATCAATATTCAAAATGTCAATAGTCCGAAAATTTGATTACTATTGTTTTAAATTAGAACACCTTTTGGATTTCATTTTCAAATGAAAGCACTTTTCAAAAAGGTTGAAATGGCCAGAAGCTTTCGTTTATTTTTTTGGATATAATATTGCTCTTTACGGGGAACCGCTGGATGGATAAGTTATCTAAATTTGATTAAACTCTAACAAAAAGATGAACATTCTGATAATTTCCGCGTGAAACTGACTTTGAAGTCACCAATAGTCAATCTTTACTTACTCAATTTTGAATCTCGGTTGAAAATAATGATTCCCGATATGTTATAATAACCAGCGAGATATACAGTCCATGACGCGTTGTACGGTGCGTTTTCATTTGTGTGAGTACAGCTTCCACGACTGAACTCTGTACTAGTGTCACCATCAACAGCTAGATTTGCAGGACGAGAGTCCCATCCTGGCGACTGAGTTGCATTTTTTTCAAGTGCAATATTTGGCCCTGCAAATATAAAATAGGCATACTGATTAGTACAAAGACAAAACATAATCGTTTACGTATAAACGAATAATAAACTAACCTACCTTCAGAATGTATAACTACACCTTGGGCATAGTGAGACAAACATTTTGATCCAATGCAAGCATGTTTATGATGTTTGGTGTTTTTATTGATTTTTGATGAGTGTAGTGTCTCCTGAGAGGTTTCATGAATTGGTTTATAAAAACAGGGTTATAATTATATTTAGAAAACGTTTACTTTGACATGAAAGAGGTTCTTAACGCGCCCTTTGTTTATGTTTTAGGAACTGCAAAAGCAGGATACTATATTTAATCGTATTTACTACGACCTAGGTTTATTTCAATCATAACGACATCATTAGAACGAAATTAAATATATCTGTATTCAGAATAAACATATATTTCGATATTCGTTTATCTAAAATAGGTATAGATATAAAACTCGAACAGGAAAAGCAGCATTCAAGGACGACAGTCAACCACAAGCATACACAGAAACAAAGAACAAATTTAAAGATGTTGTACTGATTACACAATGTTTCATTTGCTCAATTGTGCAATTACTCAATTCAAAAAATGTAGCCATTTATATTAATTTTACTAAAGTTAAACATTTGTGACATTCTATATTTTGTGTTAGAAATGTGACTTTCATATGATTGTATGGGTCGAGATATCTCAAACTGATCATACATTTTATCTCTAGTGGCTAAAGTCCAGCAGGGCTAATGCGATAGCATTTCGTCCGGCGTCGTGGGCGTTATCGTACGTTAGCAGCAGTTTCTCTGAAACCGCTCCGCTATTTTTACTCAAATGTTACAGGTGTACCGGAAGTATATCAAATCCCATTGAGTCCAATGCAATATTGTACAAGCTTTCTAGTTAGCCATTTTCCAAAATGAAGTTCAAACTAAGATTCACTGACATATTCTTAGTCATGAGACCTGCCTCTCTAGAAAACTGCTGAGAATAGTAGGGGTCATGTGGCATATAAGAAAATAAAATTCTGATCTATGTTGACACCGTGAACAAGCTGCATTCATTCGGCACCTCTTAAATGTGTTCTACTTTCACTTTCAAAAAATTCAAGTTGATAAATAAAATCATCATACAACCATGCAAATGGTTCTTAGCTATCACAAACAAGTCAATAAAGTCATTTCAGCCAGAAATACAGGCCTTAAATACTCAAAAATGCCTTTTATCACAAAAAAGTTAGGGATTATATATTTGGGAACTCCTTTCGACTACACCAGGGATGAATACCACAGTGATTTACTTCCTGTATGCCTATAAGAACCCCTAATTGTGAGTGAATTTTAAAAACCTCTATTCTGGCAAAGCCTACAATATAACGCATAAAAAAATCATACATTTTGGCGAATCGGTTGAGTATTGATCAAGACATGGGCGTTTCAAAAATGTACAATGCAGTCGACAGCGATGAAGAATCTGTAGAAATGTTCACAGTTTTACCTTTCTTAACTGTTATATAAAATGACACTGGGCATATCTGTAATTGGTCTAATGGATAAAATGCTTAAAAAAGTCAGTAAACCTGAAGAAATCAAGATGTTTAGTTCCCAAAAGTGCTATATAAGTGCTAAATATGCTGAGTTTCATGCCAAATTCAGATTTACAAGGCAATTTGGTGTATTTGTGGCATCATGCCTTAATTTGGTGGCACTACATGCATATATAAACATCCCAATTACTCATAAATGCAAGCCTGATACTAGCTTTGTGATTAAAAGTTAAGTTTCTATGACTATACAGCATACTTTGTCTACAGTACTCTCTGACATTTTCTCGGAAAGCTCAATTTTAGGGGGTAAGGGGAAGGATTTGGTGGTGTCACACCTACACAACTATACTTTTGCAAATTATAATGCTGAATTATCATTGCAAATACAAATAACTACATTTTAACAACAAACAAGTCTAGTTTTGTTTTAAAATGTCTCTCCAGGTCATCATTTAAAGACTTCAAAAATCTGAAACTCCAAATTACAGCTTTCCGAGGCAAAAAACAAGCGAAAAAAAATCAAAACGCGTTTTAAAACACCGTGGAGTATTTTTTGTCGGAGCTATAGTCATTCCGAAAAGTAAAAGGCTGTTTAGGTAAGAATCCGAGATAAAATGAATATTCACATTACGCCGCCTATAAGAAAGAGTATGATAATGGACCTTTGGAACGGCCGAGCACAACACATACGAAATATTGCAGTCTGTTTGATTGAGACTGTTCATGAGCGGTAGTGAAATATGCTAGCTACCGCTCACGCCCTCTAGCCCCTAATTGTGAGTCAATTTTAAAAGCCTCTATTCTGGCAAAGCCTAGAATATAACGCATAAAAAATCATACATTTTGGCGAATCGGTTGAGTATTGATCAAGATATGGGCGTTTCAAAAATGTACAATGCAGTCGACAGCGATGAAGAATCTGTAGAAATGTTCACAGTTTTACCTTTCTTAACTGTTATATAAAATGACACTGGGCATATCTATAATTGGTCTAATGGATAAAATGCTTAAAAAAGTCAGTAAACCTGAAGAAATCAAGATGTTTAGTTCCCAAAAGTGCTATATACGTGCTAAATATACTGAGTTTCATGCCAAATTCAGATTTACAATGCAATTTGGTGTATTTGTGGCATCATGCCTTAATTTGGTGGCACTACATGCATATATAAACATCCCAATTCCTCATAAATGCAAGCTTGATACTAGCTTTGTGATTAAAAGTTAAGTTGCTATGACTAGACAGCATACTTTGCCTACAGTACTTTCTGACATTTTCTCAGAAAGCTCAATTTTAGGGGGTAAGGGGAAGGATTTGGTGGTGTCACACCTATACAACTATACTTTTGCAAATTATAATGCTGAATTATCATTGCAAATACAAATATCTACAATTTAACAACAAACAAGCCTAGTTTTGTTGAAAAATGTCTCTCCAGGTCATCATTTAAAGACTTCAAAAATCTGAAACTCCAAATTACAGCTTTTCGAGGCAAAAAACAAGCGAAAAAAATCAAAACGCGTTTTAAAACACCGTGGAGTATTTTTTGTCGGAGCTATAGTCATTCCGAAAAGTAAAATGCTGTTTAGGTATGAATCCGAGAGAAAATGAATATTCACATTACGCCGCCTTATAGGTGTACCGGAAGTAAATCAAATCCCATTGAGTCCAATGCAATATTGTACAAGCTTTCTAGTTAGCCATTTTTCAAAATGAAGTTCAAACTAAGATTCACTGACATATTCTTAGTCATGAGACCTGCCTCTCTAGAAAACTGCTGAGAATAGTAGGGGTCATGTGGCATATAAGAAAATAAAATTCTGATCTATGTTGACACCGTGAACAAACTGCATTCATTCGGCACCTCTTAAATGTGTTCTACTTTCACTTTCAAAACTTTCAAGTTGATAAATAAAATCATCATACAACCATGCAAATGGTTCTTAGCTATCACAAACAAGTCAATAAAGTCATTTCAGCCAGAAAAACAGGCCTTAAATACTCAGAAATGCCTTTTATCACAAAAAAAGTTAGGGATTATATATTTGGGAACTCCTTTCGACTATACCAGGCATGAATACCACAGTGATTTACTTCCTGTATGCCTACATGGATGCTCCTCAGAAGATTTATTTGTCGATTCGAAATTCAAGAGGGCCGCCGTGTTTAAAAAAGCCAAACCTTAAACATACTTTTCTTCAGAACGGCAAGAATAAATTGACAATTGTGTTTTAGCATTGATCGGTAGCTACTAAACTATCAAGATTGCGTTGTTCGTATTCTACTCGTATTCGTAAAATGATCAGCACGAGGACGCGAAATTTATTTTACATAGTTATATATGGAAAATTATAAAAATCATAATTCCTCTGAAACTGGTGTAAGTATTTCAATGAAACTAAACACAGATGTTCATTGGATGATGCTCTTTCAGATTTGTATTTTTCCTTACTGCACGTGATCCAAGATGGCCACCGTTGCCAAAATTTAGATCACAATTTAGGAAACTTCAAACAATATTTCCTCCTAAACTGTTTATCTGTTGGCAATGAAATAACACATGAATTCTCTTATCATTATTAATGAATGCCAACGCTTAGGCTGTCAAGTTGTTCGAATGAAGTGCCCGTAGTCAAACATGATTGTGCACCGGAGGACCTAAGTTGGTATATTGAGATTGTTTGCACGTTTTACATAGACTTATATAGTGTTATTACTTACTGATCCTTTGGGATCTTCAAGCCCAAACGTTGTGGCTTTAACTTAGAATACCGCTTAAGGCGGTGCTAGGGGGCGTGAGAGGTGCTTATCCAGGTTTTAGGGTGCACCAAACCTCACTCTTATCCTGTTGTCATCCAGATAAAACAGGACAGTGTAAATAACGAATCTCTGCCAGGTTATATTCTCTAACATAAAAGGCATCCTAAATAGGCAATATAAGTATAACACATAAATGATCATTCAGCTGCCGAAAGCTGCTGATCCTTATATGGGTTTTGTATTTGTCTATGGTTAACAAACCGCGAATCATGTAGTTGGCAATAAGCATGCTTTACAACTTGAATTCCTAGAGCACTCGTCTAAAAAACTTGAATAGTATAAACACATATTTGGTAACAATTATTTTAAAGCGTAGCGAAACATAAACATACTGAAGCGAAAACGAAACGCAACTTGAAAAATTCCGCTATATATTGTATATACTGCACACTTAATTACACAAAATATTCCAAAGAAATCCCAAGACGTTTTGTAAAAATAAAAGTTGCAGTTAAATAAAGAACACAACTGTCTTGTTGGAGACGTTTTAACCACAGTATACTTTTAACAAGAAATTCATGAATGTTGAAGTTCCTCTTTGAAAAATTGGGCCATTTCAGTTTTGTATTTAACGTAAAGAGTTCGCAAAATGTGCATCAAACACGTACTCTGTCAGTAATAAACGTTGATGGAATACTATTTGCTGTGTTATGTGTTGTTTTAGTATTTTCTTTCCAGAACGGAAAGGTCTTACGTAGCCTTACAACGTGTTGAAATAATGCGTAATTAATAGCTACTGGCATCTAGTTTGTATTTATATGCTAACAATACCAAAGCATATTTTCAGGTAAAAGCGTTTTCGGGCCAAACAAATGTATAAACATCAATCAATCACAACGTAAATACAATTACGAGTTATCTTTCCATGAAGATGTTTCTTCTGAGTTAATCTTTTTCGCTAAATATTGTTTAAGTAATCAAAGTGTTGCAGATCTGTAACTATTTTCTATAGTGCAGCTTTTAATAGAAGTTTGAAAGTTTTCAGATATTAAAAAAAATCTAAACGGGCTTAAGTTACTCAATCAGGGTTACCGTTACCATAAACTTCGTAAAACCTTTGCAAAATTTTATTATCGTAACCTTGATCTTCTTTCCAAATATAAATATAATGTAAGGACTCCTCTGCGACAAGGACTATCACAACCTGACTTTTATGGTGATGTGATTTATAAACTTCGTAAGATTCTTGGTCATGATCACTTTCATACTATCTTTGTTAAACTTGTTAAAAAGTTTATCAAAAGAGGTTATGACCCTATCATTTTGCAACGTACTGCATGCTTGGTGGTGGACCCTTTTACAGTTCGCCACTATGCTTTCCTCTTTAATTGTACGATGACCGGACATGCTGTGGACCCTATGATGACGCCTACCTAAAGCCCATTGGGACGGTGGCGTTTGATGTTTGTCCATGTTCTTTCTTGTCGTGCCCTTAATGGTGTATTCTCTTACTGCTCTGGCTTCTGCCAAGTCATTGAGTACCTTCATTGTGGCTTTCTAGGCTATTGTTTTTTTTGTAGTATATTTACACGAGCATATTTGTGTTTTACTTATATTGCCTATTGATGCTGCCTTGTTGGTTAGAGTTTAGATCATGGCGGGGATTTCTTTATTTACACTGTCCTGTTTTTATGGGATGACAGTAGGGTAAGTGTGAGGTTTGGTGCACCCTAGAACCGGTTTAAACCCCCAGTGGCCTACTTTGCCACTGACCGTTCCAAGGCGGTAGCCCTATTGTCAACCCTTTTGTGTTTGTGATGTCGTTTGCATTTTTTATTACTTTTGCCTTTTCGTTTGTCTGTTTGCGTGTTTGTTTTTGTGTTTTTTGGTTGACTGTCGTCCTTGAATGCTGCTTTCCCTGTCCGATATTTTCACCCTTCTTTGTTGTAATGGCTTGCGAGACCTCCAGGAGTATCTTTTTTATTGTGCGATTGGTTTCTCTAAATGGGTCTATCAGGTACTTATTTTTTGTATAATTTCTAGAAGTTTGTCTCTAGCATTTTTATTGTTTATGGCTTTGTAATTACAGTAGTCTAGATCAGGATTAATGACATGATTAAAATCACCGCACCATATAATGTGCTCATTATTTAATTCCTCAACAGCATTTAATACACTTCCAAAAAACAATGGATCATCTTTGTTTGGACCATATATTGAAGCTAAAGTTAATATATTATTATCAATTGTCATATCTAACAACAAAATATTTCCATTTGGGTCCGCCTTTGATTGATGTACTTTGTAATCAATGTTATTGTTAAACTGGAGTGCTACACCTCTTCCATTAGATTTAAAAGAACTAAAATAACAATCGTTTCCCCATCTAGTTCGTACAAGTTGTTCATCTTTTCCTGGACTGAAATGTGTATCTTGCAGACAATAAATGTTACAATTTTTTTCTTTAGTGAAATAGATATGTACGCTTTGGTAGCTGGCTCCTGACAATTTAAAGACATTATCTTGATTTCACTCATGGTAAGGTATTTAAAAAAGCAAAGGGATTTTGATAAACACCTGCCAATGTTATAGCTGTATAATTATTATGTACGTTGCCAAAATGCCATATTCCAGAGACAAAAAAGTGGGATAGTGAAATAGAGAAGGGAAACAGTGAACTTGTGGACAAGGCACCCACAACAAATTGCATTACAATTATGCAATACATGGGGCCGTATCTGTACGAAAAGCTGTTTAGCATAGAGAGTTGGATATAAATCAAGTACAAATATATTTTTCATCTAATAAATCTAATGTCAGCAAATGTGCTGCATGTCTTCAGTTTTTTGGAGAACTCTAAATACCTATCGGATTGTTATTTAAGTTTAAATTGAACAAAAATAAAAAAGTAGCATGTTTATTAGTTACTCCTGATTTAAAATCAATGACATACATAGGATGTTATAGTATGTCTGTTGAATGTTCTCTCTATTCAACTGTACCAACAAAGGTCACAAAGACAAGCCCGAGCGACTGGGACCGATCATATATACAAGATCACGCCTCTGCAACCCGAGTCAGATACATTACAATATGTCAAATGACTAAACAAAAGCATGTTTGTTCCAAATTGTCCCCCTTACTCCTTAAGACCATGAAAGACTCAGGAAAACTACATGTATCTTGCCAAGAATACTCCATTAGCTTCCTTGCGAAAATCGAAAGTCAAGGAATGCTATATACAGTACTAATTAAATTAATATACTGATGTACTTGACTCAATATTTATTGTAATATCGGAATAAATACAATATTAAATTGCGTCTAATATTTTAAGTAACTCTAATTTCGCAACAAAAACATAATCGGAATAAATAGACATTGCAAAACTTTAAACTGTAAGTGTGAGGACTCATATGAAGTACCAGGCGGAGTCCATCTTCGGGTGCTCATTCTGTCTGGTCATAAGGGTAACATTTAGCATGGTGACATCCTCAACGAGACGTTTGCCTGCCGATTTCATGCTCGATCGAACGTCATCAGCTTGGATTTCTCATTGTTGTTTCTGAGTTTGAGAAGTATTGGTCTGCGAAGTTCAGTCTTAACCGGTATGCGGTGAATTTCTGTGATGTTGTCCGGGTTAATTGTTACTTTCTGTTTAGCAAACAGACTGCTAACCTCCTGTGTAAGGGATAACTCTGTTTTACCCGGCAATTCAACTACATTCATCACTTTAACAATGGTTTTCCTTGAATATTGTGCATTGTAGTTAGCCTTTTTCAAAACGTGTCTAACTAGCTTCTCTAAAGATTCAAGTCTTGCATTTTGACTTGCAAACTTGCTCTTTGGTGTTTTGTTTTCTTTAGTTGAGCTCTTCTAGTTCATGGCTTAACTGTACAAGTTCTTCTGCTCTAGATTCCGCCACCTCAGTGAACGGTCTCTTTGGCTAACCAGGTGTAGCATGCCCCGAGGCAACACCTGATCTTTTCACACTAGTTTTCATTTCGGTTTTGCTCATTTTGCCACTTGTTAGGTGTATAATCCTTTTATAATCCCATAATCTATCATTTCACAAAGAGGAATATTCTCGCAGTGTAACAATTCGGTAATATCCATGTAAAATATCATATTTATGACGATATTCGTATTTGAAAATGTATGTTTTGTCTTATAACTCCATAAATATCCAATGAAACTATCCAAGATGTTCACATGGCATTCCTTGTGATTTTAGATTCCAATTAGTATATTCCAACTCAAAAATAAGTCACTATTTCAGCTGTTATTGTACAAAATACAGGAGAAGTGATTCGATCAAATATACCCCCAAATGCCCTCAGTTGTCCCCATACTATGGTTAATAATATATATCCTAATGAAATTCAACTCAACAAAGCTAACATTTCTGATACTGTCGCTTCTTAATGGCGAAATAATTATTAAAATCTATGACAAGAGAGATGATTTTAATTTTGAATTGTTTTGATTTAGATGGGGATGTTTCCTTGGCTACTTCTTATAGGGTCTATGTTTCGCACCTTATTCGTTTCTCAAGAGCTTGCAGTCGTGTTAAGGACTGTAATATTCTTAATACTTTTAAAACTAAAAAGCTACTCCAGCAGGGCTACCGGTACAATAAACTTCGGAAAACCTTTACAAAATTTTATTATCTTAATTTTGATCTACGTTTAAAATATATAAGTAATTTAAGAACTCTACTGCGACAAGGACTATCACAACCTGACTTCTATGGTGATGTGATTTACAAACTTCGTAAGATCCTTGGTAATAATCACTTTCATACAATCTTTATTAAACTTGTTAAAATGTTTATCAAAAGAGGTTATGACGCCATCATTTTGCAACGTACTGCATGTTTAACGGTTGACCCATTTACAGTTCGCCATTGTGGTTGTTTGTGCGATGACCGGACAGATTGTGGGCCTATGATGACGTCTACCTTAATCCTTATAGGACGGTAGCGTGTGAAGTTTGTCTTTAATTTTGTCTTGTCGCACCCTTAACGGTTTGTTCTCTTGTTACTCTGGCTTCTGCCAAGTCAATGAGTACTTACTTTGTGGCTTTCTAGGCTTTTGTTTTTTATATATACTTAATCATGTATGTATATTGCCTATTAATGCTGCCTTGTTTGTTAAAGATTATAACCTGGCAGTGATATATTTATTTACACTGTCACGTTTATTTTGATGACAATAGGGTAAGGGTGAGGTAAATGCACCCTAGAACCTGGTTTAAACCCCCAGCGGCTTTTTTGTCACTGACCGTTCCAAGGCGGTAGCCCTATTGTCAACCCTTTTGTGTTTGTGATGTTTTATCTTGCCTTTTATTCATTTTTAATGTTGTTCTTTGTTTCTTTCTCTGTGTGTTTGTGTTTGACTGTCGTCTTTGAATGCTAATGTTAATTAGGTTGGCAACAGCTTTTTTAAAGCTTAGAGTTTGCGTGTTGGTTAGCTAAATCTTTTTTCCGCTATGTTGGATGTGGTAAAATATATGTAGATCAAAGACTGAATGTTTTACTTTTTTTCTTATAAACGAAAAAACAACGTTCAAATTAGAAATGGCCTAAGAATTCGTTTTAGTGTTTTAATTGCTTATTATTATTATTTAATTTTTACCGAAAACTGCTTTTCAGTATATCTAATTTACTTTTCTTGGTTAGCATCAATTAAATTGAATCGATTATTTTCTGTCATGCCACGAACGTATTTTATAAGAAAAGCTGTTTGTGTGACACTTTATTTCCATAAGTTGTCTTGATAAACATTGTTTGTCATATAGTATGGCTAATATCACCCGATCATATATTAATCATCAGCTATAATGAGAGACACACACATTAAAAATAAAAATCCAATTTCTTTAAAGGAAGGAAGGCTTACAAGCTCAGTCTACGAGCACATTTTACGAGTTCTATCATGCCAAGTAATATTAGCCATTTCGAAAATGACTAATATGCAATGCCATTTGAACATCGTGTATCAAAATAATTAATGTAAATAACATATGCAATAATTATAGCATAATTGTTCGAGCATATGCGATTTGTACTGTTTCTCGAGGACCGCAGACCCGAGAGTGCAGTATAAATCGCATACGAGAAAAATATGCTATAAATGTTTTGTACCAGAGCTATTTATCCAAATACACATGTGCAAGAAGTTTTAGGGCGTTGCAGTTTTCACTAAAAATAATAGCTCGATCCGATCAAGAAATAGCATTATCACGCGGCATGAGCATGACCCATGTTTTGATTATTGCAGCCAATCACCTGTGTATATTATTGGACAAATCCAATGTCAAGGATTGCTGTTTTGATAATGGGTAGTCGTGTTTTACATATTTGATTGACAGGTTATGTGTAAATATTACAACTACGCGCGTGTAAAATTGAGTAGACCATGGTATAACTGCCGAATTTGTCATTTAAAGCACGGCTGAAATATACCGGCATTTATATCGCGGTTTAGGATCAGACCTTCAGGTTTATGAAAAATATATCATAAACAAGAACAAAGGAAGACCATTAGAGCTATGGTACAAGTATAGGATAGAGCATGAGTTTTGCAGGTGAACGGTGAGATAATGCACGAGCGTCCGTACACGTGCAAGACTCATGCTCTATTGTATTTATACCACAATAACTGACATATGCTGTGTATATCCTCGGGTATTACACGATGCATAGTGTGTATTTAGGTTATTGTGGTATAAGTACGTTACATGTAATAGTCAAACTATTGAGAATGCATCAAACTGTGTCGAACTTCATTATAGTTTAATGCATAAAACGGTTATGTGGGATATATATCCGGGATATTGTTTTGAAAAGTATAGTTTTAAATAAATCCAACAAACAAATTGAAATAGTTTGTAAGTTTGAACAAACTTCGTTTTGGGGAACGATGCAGTGAAGTGGTTCGTTTCAAAATTCAAAGGTCGACGATGTTATGATAACAATCAGTCACCAATATGGCTAGGCGACTCGTAATTCATAACAAAACAAAATTCGTGCGATATTTTCTAAACCTGACCGTTTGTAATATCATATTTGAATTTTTTATTTTTATTTCCTGCCCTAAAACAAGCAGTCGTCGTTTACTGAACTTTTTTGTGTTGATAGCAGTGCTGTTAATTAATCTGAGTTACATCTTCGAAATATGTCCATTTCAATCATTCTTAACAATTTGTAGATAATATGAACGCAATGTGTAAAACATTATAACATTAAAATATTTATTTTTTTAAATAAAAGTGTGGTTACCCTAGTATTGTAAAACGCTAGAGTGCATCCCACTTTTCTTATTGAAAGAAGCCATGTACAAAAGCAAATAATTCAAAAAATTCATTTAAATGAATTTACCTGAGAAATTCCAGTCTGTCTCTTGTCCATTTGACTGTATGACGAAAACAACTACATTTACAAATATACAGGCACTCAGTAGTACACGTGTCATTTGAATAGTCTTTTACTAGCACTCTATCGCGCTGACTCTGCTGAAATATAACAAAAGAATGCTACATAACTTTAAGAAAACATAGCAAAGAAGAGTTGCTTCATTAATGTTACACTAAATCATTCGTCATTTCCGTTACATAATTTTGACCGGACAGGCTGTGGACCCTATGATGACGTCTACCTAAAGGCCAAAAGTGACGTTTGATTGTCTGCAATCTTGTCTTGTCGTGCCCTCAATGGTTACGTCATAACCCCTGCAGGGATATTTAAATAACTTGGCACAAGTGATCACCATAACAAGACAATGTGTCGCGCGCAAAACCCAGGTCCGTACCTCAAAGGTCAAGGTCACACTTGCAGTTCATAAGTCAAAAACAGGTACGCATATATCGTGTCCGGACCGTAACATCACAACCCCTACATGGATTTTTAAATAACTTGGCATATGTGATCACCATAACAAGACGATGTGTCGCGCGCAAAACCCAGGTCTTCAAGGTCAAGGTCACACTTGGAAGTCAAAAGTTAAATCGTGTCCGGACAATAACTCTGGCATTCATGGCCGGATTTTCAAATAACTTGGCACAAATGCTCACCACAACGAAACAACGTGTAGCGTACAATATCCAGGTCTATGGCTCCAAGGTCAAGGTAATACTTAGAGGTCAAAGTTCACTTCGGGGGCATTTGTCACTTACAGTGATATTTCTGTTTATTCTATACAGTCTGTAATACCGGTTTTATAACTGAATTGTGATAAAACAAACACACTTTTGCTACTAGTATATAATTATAGCCAAGATTTTATTCAGCAAAAGTTTATTGCCTATTTCAATTCGGTTGATTGGTTGAATGATGTTTTACGTCATTTTCAGCACATTTTATGCATAATGACGGTCGAATTTTTAGTGATGGAGGCAGATCACCCACTTTTCTGGCTATAAACAGTACTGTATACCAGTTCCAGCCATCCGTAAGAATCGAAACTTCCTCACTTACAAGTCGAGTTCCCACTGGGATTCGAACCCGCAGCTGTGATATTGCCATTGCGCGGTTACACAGTACAATGAGAAGAGCATGATACCAATATACCAATGGTGTTATGTTAAAATGTATATTGTAAAAACAAATGTACATAACACGCTTGTTCAAGTAGTAATGTATTTGTGTATAAATCTGATAGGAATACAATTACACTTTGATAGTGGGAGTAAATATTTGTTATAGAAGTTATATGAAGGTTTTGACATATTAAGCTATTATGAACATTAAAGATTTTATATCCGACATTTATATTATATATATCACGGGCATACGTATCCACGATGTGAACAATATTTGGTTCATGTTATGGACGTTACATATGTCCCTTTTAAATCATTTTCTATTTTCCATGTGTTACATGAAATCTAGAAAAGTCAACCAATAGTCTATTAAAGTTGTATTACAGTTTGAAGCCTAGATGAAATGGGATTTTTTTACGCATTAATTGCTGGCTTACATACCGACTTGTTGGATGTTCGTCGATTTGAAACCACTTCGGTAGTGACTCATTCATAATCATGAGTTAGTACCAGCATGCTTCATGACTGATTAGCTCTGGCATATACATTCAGGCCCGATTACAGCAGCTTTTCTTTCTTTGATAGCATTATTATATTGATTTGTGTATAATGTTTACGTCATTTGCAATACATGTCAGGTTATATATGACGGTCGATTTTTTTTTTTGTGGTAGAGGCAGACCATCCCCTTTTCATTCGTAAAACCAGTACTCTGCACCTCCCGCCATTCGAAAAAATCGACACTTCCTCATTTACAAGTCGAGCTCCCAGTGGGATTCGAACCCGCGCGGTAAGAATCGAGAGAGTTAACAACGCAACGTCGTTAACCACTCGGACATGGAGATGTTCTTGTTATATTGAATATTATCTTGGATATGTTATATGTTTCGTTTTTTACTGTTATGAAGGTAATCAACACATATGCATAACTATATAATTATCTACAACATACCAAAAGCTTTGTTGGACGTTCCTCATCATAACAGACCTAATATTTATTCATCATCAAACACAAAGATGAATAACACCATTTTCTCATACAAGTGTATATCTTACGGCGATTAACAGCTAAATTCTCCCTGACCGCCATCCCCACACACCGACCGTCGCACCAAAATACAATAGACTGAGAACAGGTGTTAATTGATTGGTAGGATGAAATTTTTTTGTCGTTTCATATGGCTGTCTCAAGAAGAATGGGCATGTAGATGACTCAATGCTAACAAATCGATCGGTGCATTAAAGCCATTCCGTATGGCTGGTTTGCGTCGCATGATAAACACTGTGTTAGTGATAGTTTTAACAATAGTGCCAAAAACAACTGTAAGGTAACGATATGTTGGATAAAAAACGAACATATTGTTTTGTGGTTTTGCCTATAGCTGACCTAAGCAAGCACATTGCCTCACAAACTAAAGGCACAGAACACATCCTTATGAAACTGATACGTATTTAATAAATTTGGACAACATAGTTCCTTGAGTCTTTGACATTTCAGATGTGTGTGTTTCGTCACCACCCGTGATCAAAGATGGACACAATTACTAAACATAGACAAACGTAAGACAACTTCAAACGAAATCTCATCCAAAACCGCCTGTTACAGTGACGTTTATAAAATATCATGTGCATGTGGTTTTGACTGACCTCTATCAAGTAGTTTTGTCAAATCATCATAATGATCGACATGGATAATTATTTGACGGTAAACTATCACATGCATGCTCCTTGGATATAACTTTATCTAGTTTGTTTTTTCGCATCTAAACATCTTTACCTTTCACTTATACACTCTTTATATCACAGAAACTGATGCCAGTACATATGAATTCACACACATAAACGTAACCTGTATATCAAATAGTTAAAAAAATAATCTTAAAGGCTAATGAAAACATATAACACACCCGTGTTATCCGTACATCAGTATTAGATAGACTTGACACCCGCACAGACATCAATATTAGATAGACTTGACGCCTGCACAGACATCAATATTAAATAGACTTGACACCCGCACAGACATCAATATTAGATAGACCGGAATTATTTTCAAAACCGGACAATTATCACAAACACCCCACTAGAATTATAGATCATACCATTTGTACGTTAAAGATCAATACCTATGCACGTCAAATAATAACACCTATGCATGTTAAACAGCAATACAATATGCACTTTAGAGAGCAATAATATATGCACGTTAAAGCGCAATAATATGTGCATGTTAAAGGGCAATACTCTATGTACGTTAAAGAGCAATACCTATGCACTTTAAGTAATAATACCAATGCATGTTAAGCGGAAGCGGGCGGGCGGGAGCGGGCGGGCGGCCATATATATAATCTAAACGAATATATAATCTAAACGAAAGTTGACCGACCGACCGACCGACCGACCGACCGACCGACCGGACCGACCGACCGACCGACCGACCGACCGACCTGCCTGCCTACCTTACATGCCTGCCTGCGTACCTACCTACCTACCTATCTATTAGAAAGCAATACTATATGCTAGTTAAAGAGCTATACCCTATGCACGTTAAAGAGCAATACCATATGCACGTTAGAAAGCAATACTATATGCACGTTAGAAAACAATACCATATGCACGTTAGAAAACAATACTATATGCACGTTAGAAAGCAATACTCTATGCACGTTAGAAAGCAATACTCTATGCACGTTAGAAAGCAATACTCTATGCACGTTAAGTAATAATACCAATGCACGTTAAGCGGAAGCGGGCGGGCGGGAGCAGGCGGGCGGGCGGGCGGGCGGCCATATATATAATCTAAACGAATATATAATCTAAACGAAAGTTAACCGACCGACCGACCGACCGACCGACTGACCGACCGACCTGCCTGCCTACCTTACATGCCTGCCTGCCTACCTACCTACCTATCTATTGGTCGATAGATACATAGATAGATATCAAAGGTTATGACACTAATTTATATGCTTGGCTGCTTGAATATTTTCCTGATTTAGGTTACTGTATGGAGTACACTTTTGTTTAGATGATAAAACATTGCATAGTGTGTATGCGTATATATGTCACCTATACAATTTATGCAACATTTGCTACGACGTATTCATATCTTAATCAGTTACTAACAATAGTTTTACCTGTGCATGAACTCCTACAGTTTGACATAGGTTAAACGTAAACAACGATATAATCTGTGCTTTTAAAAAAGAAAACTTAAACATTACCTGTCCTTATACCGAACGATCCGCTTGTATTAAAGGTAATGCTCACTTTAAGCCTAAAAACACAATATTTGAACGAAACAGGGAGTACTCCCTGATCGAAATCATACTTCCTGCATCGAACACTTCCTCTATATATTTAGCGAGTAACATTCGCTGTACAGTGGGTATTAAAGACATCACACCAGCCTAATCCATCCTATAGAAATAGTGGGGGCATAATTATGATTGTTTTTTTCATGCATTGTGAAAAGTACGAGAATTTCATGCAAAATTGGTGATTGGTTATATTATGAGGCCCCGACAAACAATTTTAAATCCGATTTAATTATTTCTGAATTGTATGTGTAACACCACCAGCATGATTTAATTTCAATATTTTTAGTATCAATTTGATTAAATTTAAGACAACATATATTATATTGTTAATTTAGTAATAATTATGTGTAAAAGAAATATAAAAAGATCGGACAGGGAAAGTAACATTCAAGGAGGACAGTAAACCACAAAACACAGAAACAAACACGCAAACAGACAAACAAGAAGGCAAAAGCAATAATAAATGCAAACGACATCACAAACACGAAAAGGGTTGACAATAGGGCTACCGCCTTGGAACGGTCAGTGGCAAAGTAGGCCACTTAAACCGGTTCTAGGGTGCACCAAACCTCACACTTACCCTATTGTCATCCCATTAAAACAGGACAGTGTAAATAAAGAAATCCCCGCCATGATCTAATCTCTAACCAACAATTGAATTGAATGTTGTTTAACGGCTCATCAACACAGTATAGGTTATTTAGAGCCGCCCCAGAGAGAGGGGAAGGATACATAGGAATCCGGGAACCTGCCCTACTCTTATTATCGAATAGATTCCTATGGTTCTTTAACGTGCTCGGAGGATATACCGTTACACGGGACCGCCCGGTTTACGTCCCCATCCGTCGGACGAGGCTAAGGTAAAGTGTCTTGCCCAAGGACACACCGACGGAATTCAGTGGCACCACGGAGGATTGAACCCGGGGCCTCCGGTTACAAATCCGCCGCGCTACCAACTGCGCCACGCCAGCCCCTTCTAACCAACAAGGCAGCATCAATAGGCAATATAAGTAAAACACAAATATGCTCGTGTAAATATAATACAAAACTTACATTTTTTGGGTCTTCTAAAATGGTCTCCAAATACAGTCTTTGAACAATAAACTGACCCATCTCAACCAAATTCGATTTTTGTATCCAAACATGCGTTGTCCAAACTAATGTTTTCATTCCAATGACACACAGCTAAGTTTGTTTTTAAAATGTACTGTATATCACCACAAGAACCTATCCTTTTGTCGTGAAAAATGTTTAGTGTGTTATTAAAAGATTCCACTAAATAAGAGTCCGTACTGAAAATGTAATTCTGGGGAGTTTTGTAAACGTCAAAACTTTTGATAGTCGATAATAAAAGCTGTTTTGCAAAAGGGTCTGTTATGATAATACGACTTGGCTCATAATTTTTATCTGTTTTACATCTGGATGCTGGATGCAAATTTAGAGAAAATACCATACATGCGACATATGTGGGACTAGAAAGGATATTTTGTCATGATTGTAATGTTGTTTATTGTGTATTATTTCAGTCTATACATATTTGTTATAATAAAATAAATTAAATTTGCAGATTTTGCCTTGTTTTAATCTGCCACATTTAAATGTTTCTATTTGAAACAGTAAAATGAACATTTAGCAATTGTAAGAAACATTGCACATTGTAGTCTTATACAAAATTATGTCGGGGCCTCAATAAATATTTTCCGCAGTAGAGGATTAACAAGTTTGTGATCGTCTCTAGCTGTAAAATGTCCGTGATCTTTTGATTCTGGTGTGATGTCTTTAAACATTCAGTCATGCGTTTTAAAATCAGTCACCTCTGTATAATCACATTACAATTCAATATATGGAAAGTATATTATGCAGTACAATAAAGGTATACGAAGATGTATTGATTGACTTTTGTAACAAAAACTGACACCTTTTGATACTAATATACCAGTGTGCTTTTGTTCACCCTTCGATAGTAAATCAAACGTACGTTTTATGTCGGTGTTAAGAAATATGCCCCCTATTGTGTAATCCCATTGAGAGTGCAGTTGAAAAAGAAAAGAAATAAAACTCAAGAAATCCTGAAGGCTGCATAATTGTACATGTATCTTGCAGTTTAATATGTTTATACATTTTCCTAGGCAGAGCTACCCTTGAATAATAAATACATATCTGATACATTCTGTCCAAACTAATTTTAGTATTACCAACATAGTAATAACAATATCATTTAAAAATCTTTCCAAATTGCTTTTTAACCGTTTTTGATTTTTACACACGAAACATCACTTATATAACGATGTTAATTTTCATATTTGTAATTCTACAAGTGTTAATGGATTGTTATATCATATCTACATACAACGTTTGTGGCCAGCATATTGTACAGTGACGAAAGTTTTAAATAGGATCAAAGTGGATTTCACAATCAGATAAATGTTTCACGAGAAGACATTAGTTTATTAATTATATAAACCTTTAATCATGCCAACTGTTTAACATGGAGACGTATTCTGAATCCCTCCCTCACCCCTTAAAGGCACTGTCCAAAGTAAAACAATAAGATAGTTAAATGGAACCCCGTTTATAGAGAACACATTAGTATATCTTACTAATTGTAAATGTATATATTACTTGAAATAAATAAAAAAAAAGATGATGAATATGTAATACACGAAGTAATAATTATATTAGTGACGTTCCAGGAGTTATGCGTATATAAGTCTATGCCTATGTATATATCGACATTCTTAGTTGCAACAAGAGCTTCGGAGAACCACGCAAGTCGACTATTCGCATTGCCAGAGAACAACCTACTAGTATTATACACCTGACATATCATCAGAAAAAGAGGCATCTCTCTTTATATAAGCTATCTTGAAAGATGCAAAGCAGAGATATTTCCATGAATGTAATCAATAAATGAGATGATATTTTAAGAAAATAAATAAGGATGGGGTGGAGGTGGACTCAGGGTCGGAGGGGTTGGGGTTGGTGAGATCGAGGCTTTGAGGAGGTATTGGGGACGATGATTGCCATGGGAACATGTTGACGGGAACGTGGTTTGATAATAAAGATCGATAGCCTTTGCATACAGAAACATTAAACAATTAAATAAAACTGAGTCCTCACTAACCACTCCCACCCATACACATTCAGTTGATTGACTCCATCTTACAATTCATGTAACTATGAAGTATACAAATACAACCATGTTTTTAACAATTATGTTGATGGTTGGTGGGTACGTGGGTGGCAAGGATTGAGATGTGCAGTATAATATGAACGTGAAGCTGGCAGTAGCAGTAGTAGCAGTAGCAGTAGCTACTTCTACTGCTACTGCTACTGCTGTTACTGCCAGCAGTAGCAGCAGTAGCAGTAGTTACTGCCAGCAGTAGCAGCAGTAGCAGTAGTTACTGCCAGCAGTAGCAGCAGTAGCAGTAGTTACTGCTAACAGTAGAGCACCATATCAGTAGGTATATTCATCGCAAGACTTAGTGTTTTTCTTTGCGCATTATGTTGTTTCTACTTTCCCACCATCATATTTAGCAGACAACCCCTTTCGCATATTTCGCAACAATCATATGTTCCCTACTGCTATTGCTACTGCTACTGCTACTGCTAACTACTTCCAGCAGTAGCTACTGTCAGCAGTAGCAGCAGTAGAGTCAATAGTCATCTTAATTACGACGATATATGATCATCTATATATGATATTTCTTTGCGCATGTATGTTGTTTCTACTTTCCCACCATCATGTTTAGCAGACAACCCCTTTCGCATCTTTCGCAACCATCATATGTTTGCTTCTGCTATTGCTACTGCTACTGCTAACTACTGCCAGCAGTAGCAGTAGCTACTGCCAGCAGTAGCAGCAGTAGAGTCAATATCATCTTAATTACGACGATATATGATCATCGATATATGATGTTTTCTTTGCGCAAGTATGTTGTTTATACTTTCCCACAATCATGTTTAACAGACAACCCCTTTCGCAACCGTCATATGTTTGCTACTGCTATTGCTACTGCTACTGCTACTGCTGTATGATTGAAAGTTGGAAAGTAGTAAAACACGTATGGTCGTCGGATAACGAGTGTTGCCGGCGGGCAGATCAACATCATAAACACGCTGGAGCAGCGTTTTTTTAAACCCTTTTGGAAGTGCTACTAAAATCACACCATTTCAGACCGTTTATCACAATTTTGGTTCTACTGCTGTATGATTGAAAGTTTGAAAGTAGTCAAAAACACGTCTGGTCGTCGGGTTCCGGGTGTTGCCGGCGGGCAGATCAACCACATAGACACGCTGGCGCAGTGTTTTTTAAAGCCTTTTGGTAGTGCTACTAAAATCACACCATTTGAGATTGTTTATCACAGTTTTTGTTCTACTGCTGTATTACTGAAGTCTGTACAGCGGTACATTTGAACGTGCGTTTTCTGTCGGATAACGAGTGTTGCCGGCGGTCAGATCAACATCTTAGACATGCTGGCGCAGTGTTTTGTTAAAGCCTTTTGGAAGTGCTACTAAAATTAACCTATTTGAAATTCTTAATCAACGTTTTAGTTCTACTGCTGTGTTACTGAAGTTTGCACTGAAATAGACTCGAAATGGCCATTTTGTCGGGTTTCGGGTGTTGCCGGCGGACAGATCAACATCATAGACACGCTGGCGCAGCGTTTTTTTAAAGCCTTTTGGTAGTGCTACGAAAATCACACCATTTGAGACCGTTTATCACAATTTTGGTTCTATTGCTGTATGATTGAAAGTTCGAAAGTAGTCAAAAACACGTCTGGTCGTCGGGTTTCAGGTGTTGGCGGCGGGCAGATCAACCACATAGACACGCTGGCGCAGTGTTTTTTTTAAAGCATTTTGGTAGTGCTACTAAAATCACGCCATTTGAGACCGTTTATCACAATTCTGGTTCTACTGCTGTATGATTGAAAGTTCGAAAGTAGTCAAAAACACGTCTGGTCGTCGGATAACGAGTGTTAATAAATAAGAAAGTATTTGAATTGTTTCTATTATTTCACTTGAAAATCTTGCAACCATCATATAGAATAAATCCAGAAAACACGGAGACATTAAAGTGTTTCATTTTTATTTTTTGAAAAGGAAGACTTAAAGGCTATTTCTGAGTTTCTATAGTGCATGATAAGTTTAACAATACATGTTACATGATAATTTCTTTTGTCAATGTGTTGCTATCATGAATATTCCTCGCATATAACTATGGGGCGCCATATTACTTTTTAATACCATTTGGCGATTTTACCTATTCGAATCGGTGATATCACTTATTCGAGGGTTTGACATTACCTTTTTTTAAAAATTGACTTGTCCCCAGCAAAATTTACTTGTCCCCGCACTTCATGTAAAAGTGATAAAAAAACAAGATCATTAACTTTTTTTCTGCGGGGTTTTCAACTGACAGATATCGCCACATTTTTATTTTACTCGATCACCCAGCCGCATGATGTCCACCTTCATGGCCCACCTTTTCTGAGCAGATTGCGTACGTCTGGGTGACAAAGACTATTTATTTTTCAAGGTCAAGTTAGGTCATTGCCAGTGTCTGTAATATGTATAATGTTGTGAGAAAATATGGTTTAAAATACGTCACCTACCGTCTACGCACATGTCCGACATGAGATCGGCAGTTACCGTAAAACTGATTGGTTAAACAAAACACGTAACTCAGCGATCCGAACTGCCTCAACCATTGTTTTTTCAAAAGTAATATAGGAAAGGAAAATGTAGGTTCAATCACGTGTAATAAACACCATAGAACCAGCATGCTGCTCGTTATTCCGATGATCTACGAAAATGAGCGAGTTTGTACGATTTGAACGCAATTAATTCCAAAATATTTTTATATTTAACTATAAAATTTAAACAAAAATATGTTTAAATTCAATCCATTTCCGATTTTTGTTACGGTTTACGCGGTACTTTGCCGGGTCAAATAAACCAAACCCATCGAATCGACGTTTGTATCTTTGGAAATACCTACGCGCAGTATTTCCGATGATATACGGAAATGAGCGAATTCAGTCGGTTTTTCTAGTAATAAAACGAAAGTCACGTCTCAACCAGTGAAAACAGAGAGTTTATAAGGTGTTCGACGATATCTTAACATATTTTTTCACTCGCGATTTTTCATTTTTAAAGATGTAAAATTAATTGTTTGATATAAAATTTAGTTGTCCGTCGGACAGGTCACCTGGGACAATTAACTTGTCCCCAATAGAATATGCATGGCATCGGACAAGCGTACAACCGTTAATGTCAAACCCTGCTGTTTACTAACCAAACAAGAACTTTCTTACATGTCTTGTGACCCCACCTTTTCTGGTGATTTTTCAAGTGGAAAATTAGTTTTCTATATGAACATTACACTGCTGCATTATCCATACTTGAGTTGAATTTGCAGCAAATCATTAATGTGTGACACTTTAACATTGGTGTCTACTGTATCAGTATGGGAAAAATAATCAGTGGTATAATACCTTAAATGTTGTTTAAGGGTGGCCACTGCTGAGGTTTTGGATTTTTGCACTTCCGGAAATTTACATTTGTTATATTTCAAAAATTATAATAAAACTTGAGTTGAATTTGCAGCAAATCATTACTATGTGACACTTTAACATTGGTGTCTATGGGGAAAATAATTAGTGCTTTCATACCTATAAGAGATGCGTGCAGTAATTAGGACTCGCTCAGATTCGTACCTAGGGACACTTTTCCGATTACAGTTGGTAAAATAAGCTCAGAAATAAGTTTTCCATAGTTTATTACATAGGTTTTGAGCTTTTTTAGTCCAATTTTGTCTATAAAAGCCGTAATTTTGAGTTTCATTTTTTTTTCGTGTTTAAAATGACGTATTGGTGAAGTGTATGCAGTTGAACTATGTCTTTTTGGTATCAACATGTAGGGTTGCATGTTTGCAACATGTTTTCATGAATTAAATCTGCATGACAACAGGTTTGGTAGGCATGAAACCACTAAATCTTTCCCCTACCCCCCCTAAAATAGGATACTGTGAGTATTGAAGATTTGTGTAAAAGGTAAGATATTATTCCTTATCATTCAAACTCGACTTGGTACCGTTCAGCTAGTATCAATTCTGATTTTAGCGGTATTTTTGGCATTATTAAGCTCGTATTCGCTACTATAATCAGGTATGGTACCACCAATTTTGAAGAATTAGACTGAAAAAACAATTTTGGCATGAAAATCGACATAAATTGGCATATTCAACGTCCTAATTGTACCTAAAATGCATATTTTATTTATGTTCATTGAATGTTCTAAACATTTGATCTATTTAATATGGTGTATTGATAAGAAATGCCGTTTGGTATGACAATTCAGATGGTGTAAAATTAAAAAAAATATCGCTGACTTTTGTCGATTTTAGACTTTTGTCCATGGTATTCACAAGACCATATCTTAGCAAATAATCATTCGATTTGCATGAAGTAGGTGTTTTTAAGCTTGTTATGAAAATGACAACACAAAATCCTCATTTAAGAAACATCTGAACATGTTTTCTCCTCTTATAGGTTTACCACCACCAATTATATGTAAACCTCCGAGGTGTAGTCGAATGTAGTTCCTATAATAAAAAGTAATCCCTCCTTTTTCGATGGAAATGGGCATTATAAGTAGGGGAAAACTGCCCATTTCTATTCGATTTTGTGGTTATATGTATAAGAAGCCTATTAATAGGTTTTACTGGATCACTGATGAACATTTTCGAAATTTCGACTCTATGCTTACACTATGTGAGCAATGAAAACAGTCGATCAATCAAAACAGCTGTACCCTTGACCTGTTTAGTAAACAAACAAGAACTTTCTTACATGTCTTGTGACCCCACGTTTTCTGGTGATTTTTCAAGTGGAAAAATAGTTTTCTATATGAACATTACACTGCTGCATTATCCATACTTGAGTTGAATTCGCAGCAAATCATTACTATGTGACACATTAACATTGGTGTCTATGGGGAAAATAATTAGTGCTTTCATACCTAGAAATATAAAAAACGGGCTTCGCGCTAGCCATTATCAGTTTTAGATCAGACTTCACCAATTACCAACCAATCAGCGGGCAGGGAAAAAGTTTCAGGGTAAATTCGGAGCTATTACACAGAATCTCTTAATTTTGATTGGTTGTCAAGGTAATAAAACCAAAATATCTTGCTAAAAAATTAAAATTCAACTTTTGAAGAGTACTTATAAAGGTTAAATCATACATTTGTGCAATGTATTCATAATGTGTTGCATAATCAAAGAAATAAGTATATTTTACGTTTTCATCATGTTTCTACATGCAAGTAGGTGGGTCAGCACCATCCGACCCAAACAGCTTTTTCAAAACATGCTAAATATATGGCTTCTGTATGTTTTTTTGATAAAACTAAGATAGGTCTTTCAAAACAAGTAATAAAAAATATAGCTTCCTATATTAGGGAACTCAGTACAGAGCTTAGAGCTATAAGGTAGGCCTATGGAAAATGAATTGGTGTAGTATCACCTTATAGATATCCTGCCACCTTAACTGACGCGTCTGCATTATGTAAACAATATGGAGTGAAATCCCAATACATGTATATCTTTTTATAGAACGTAGATCAGACGCTTGGCCACGATCGTGGTTGGAATGCGCTTTATTTAGCCGTAATTTACGGCAGAGAAATCCAGCTCGAGAAATCGGTCTTTGACTGTCGCTTGTTTGAGTGAAACGGTACATGCGCAGTGAAGCAGTCTAGCTTCGCGCAAGCGTCTTGGCGGAAGTTTCTAAAAAAAGATCGGCCTCACATGAAGATGGGTGATTTTGATATTTTTTAAATCTTCTGCACGTGATATATACCGTAAAACGGGTCTATCCTAGATATATATCTACTACGCATACAAAAACAATTACATAGCGCATACCGATTCGCATTTTCTTATATAATATATGTATTGTTTGTCTCTATACAAACACACCATGTTTAATGGATACCGGAATTAACGCATACACTATACAATTAATGCACTATACAATTAATGCACCATCCAGACGTGTGTTAACTTTGTATGTGGCCTTTAGAATCAGTGGGCGTGTTTACCGAGATTCTGGTTCTGATTGGATGACACATACACACAGACTTGTAGTGTAGATCAACTGCGACGCTTGCTTGTTTTCAAGACAAACGTCTAGATAAGTCCTCCTCAACAAAGTTTGATGTTTGCCGATACCCTGGTAAGATTTCTGATTGGCTGAGACAGGAACACCTGCTATCCAAGATATATCGAAAGGCAGAAAGACAATATATTTATATATACACAAAGAGGGTAACTTCACTAGTTCCGTGGGTGTGTTCTTGGAGACACTTTCCC
Source organism: Cyrtodaria siliqua (assembly GCA_037043455.1). Lineage (NCBI taxonomy): Eukaryota > Metazoa > Mollusca > Bivalvia > Adapedonta > Hiatellidae > Cyrtodaria > Cyrtodaria siliqua. The sequence goes on along the minus strand of JAWPHD010006675.1, from coordinate 67,332 downwards.
TTAGCCTCGTCCGTCGGATGGGGTCGTAAACCGGGCGGTCCCGTGTATCGGTCTAAAGAACCATAGGAATATATTCGATAATAAGAGTAGGGCACGGTTCCCGGATTCCTTTTGCATCCTTCCCCTCTCTGTGGGGCGGCTCTAAATAACCTATACTGTGTTGATGAGCCATTAAACAACATTCAGTTCAATTCAGTTCATCATTATATCGACGAACTAAATGCGGATGGCCAGAAATACTTTAATAACAAAATAATAATTACGGTCACGTTGTTCCAGTTTCAAATTTCTTTCTGTACAACATGTCAAGACGTTTTGTATCAACTATTTTACAATCAAGCGTCGAAGATGATCAAGACTACCAGACTTGAAACACGTTCTTTACGATCACGTGGTTCCAGTATTCATTTTGTTCTGCACAAAGTGTTGAATGTTTGTATTGGAAATCAAACGTCGAAGAGGATCAAGAAGAGGATCAAGAAGAGGATCAAGACTACATCACTGACATTACATTGCAAGGCATTCATTTCCTTCAATGATTAACCAGGACCAGGGGCGGATACATTGGGGGAGGATACTTTGGGCTTAAGATTTTGGTCAATTTTCGGGTCCGTTTCTAGCCTCATAAAACGGTTGCGGTAGTGCATTGATAGGGTAAAAAGATCCGTTTTCATAAAAGGATTTAACAATGTGTTAATTAAACCACTCATTAGCCATTATGCGTCGAGCGAGCGAAGCGAGGGAGAAAAAAAATTATACTGAGGGCGGGCATCGAAATTGTTTGATATTTTATTTACAGTAACATGGACATAAATGTCAGATCCGAAATTTTAGTGGGGGGAGGCGCGCGTCGGGTGCGCGCCCCCCCTCCCCCAACCACTGGATCCCCCCTCACTGGATCCGCTAGTGTTAACCATCTATTATATTAAGTTATATGTTACAAACAGTAAATATAATTCTTCACTAGATCCCCCCTGGATCCGCTAGTCCCCTCCCCCCTGGACCCGCTAGTGTTAACCACCTATTATATTAAATTATATGTTACAAACAGTAAATATAATTCTTCACTAGATTGACAGACTTGGACAAACATAGATTGACAGACTTAGACAAACCACACGACCGCTTGCTTTGCTGATACCGTGTAATAACAGATCAAAGGAACCGCCGTTGATCATTATTTCCGGACTCCTGAGTCAGCGTTAATGTCACAGCCGAATACACATGACATACAACATGGGAAGAACATATGACAATTAACTGTGAGTATCTTCCCATAGATCTAAGAAATGGTTTATTACGTCTCTGTTGGATGTTGTTTAACGGCTCATCAAAATAGTATAGGTTATTTAGAGCCGCCCCAGAGATACATAGGAATCCGTGAACCGTGCCCTACTCTTATTATGGATAGATTGCTATGGTTCTTTAACGTGCTCGGTTCTTTAACCGCCCGGTTTACGTCCCCATCCGACGGACGAGGCTAAGGGAAGATGTCTTGTCGAAGAACACACCGACGAAACTCAGTGGCACCACGGAGGATTGAACCCGGGTCCTCCGGTTACAAATCCGCTGCGCTACCAACAGCGCCACGCCAGCCCTCTGACCATCCGTGTTATTACAACTACACTTTGTGTTTGAGTTACATTTATTATGTTAATAGTTATATATAAAATTAAGCACATTTTTCAGAACCACCATACGTGAAGACTTACATTTGAAATCGTATGTATTTATTTGTTAACAACTAGATCCATATAATGTGGTATGGGTACCTTTGTTCAGGTTGTTTTGCAACATTGTTTATATATACATTGATGATTTTATTATATTTGAAATGTATAACATACGTAGTTCATGTTTGACTTTAATTAAATAATATATATTAGTAAATTTACTGCGACGATGAATCTCGCGAATTCAACATAGATCTACTAATTAGGGCGAAACTAGAAAACTCGACATCTTGTACGAATACACGAGGCGAAAACGCGAGGTTCATCTTCGCGTTTTTTTTAAAAGTAACAGGAACAGCACAAAAAGTCGTTTGCAAAACTTCGCCTTTTTGCATCGGTTGAAAGTCGGGAAAATATATAAATATCCGTAGTTACCGTAGTCTAGATCATCTGCGACGCTTGTTTGTTTCAAAACATATACAATCAAGCGTCGAAGATGATCAAATCTATAGTTCCAATTATATTCCCCATAGACACCAATGTTAAAGTGTCACATATTAATCGATGCGTCTAGTCTTAGCAATCAATAACTTAGAACTACTAGTGAAAATTCATTAATAGGTATTCAAAGGTTCAGGACAAAACAAAGGTTGTCATGCGCATTATCTTTAATTGGGATTTATAGTTAGGGCCAAAAGTCATTTTTCTAGCGTGTGACAGGGTGTCCGGAGATTTAAAACCTATATAGAATATTATTTATGTAAAGGTTGACCCCTCAAATTAATTATATTTGAAAGATGGCGTACTCTGATATTCGAAAAGGTCAATTTGAGATGATCAATTTGAGAATAAAGACATTGCACATACTAATTATTTCAGTGTTGTTGAAGTGGATGACCTGAGATATATCTTACGTTTATTTAGTCTGTGAATACCAATGATGTGTGGATTACTTTTTTTGCTTTTTGGTGCTTGATATCATGCAAACTTTTCTAAATACTATCAGTTTTCTAAGGGAACATATCACATGGACGTGACATTTCATGTTATGCATTTGCTTTCCGTTATTTCACAATAATATGCATTACCACACTGACGATAGTTTCGTTTCTTTCACAGGCTAGTATTCCGGCTTACAGGAAAGCAATGATGTTAGAATGTGTAATCGGACAACTGCTTTCGAGAAACTAGATGTTACAGTAGTATAAAAGGACTAGTCTGTCGTCCGTTTGTTAACGTTTGTCTCGTTAGCACGATATTTCCAGTAACACCGGAGTTATGGCTCGTGATCTTCTGAAATATGCTATAGTTTGCCTTATAAACATGATACGGCCTTCATTTATCATCTGATATTTTCCAACCTTTATCAGACTGTTGAAATTAATGAAAGCTCGAAAGAGTTCGAAAACCAGCCACATCGGAACAGTAACACCGGAGTTATGGCCCGTGATTGTCTTAAAATTGCTATTTTCATCCGATCTTTACCAAACTTTAACAGATTGGTAATATCAATGAAAGCTCGAACAAGTTCGAAAACCAGCTATATCGGAGTTATTTGCCCTTGAATTATTGGGAAATGCCTATTTCAGCCTTGTGAGCACTCTAGCGCCTTCATTTTGTTGATATCAATGAAAGCTGGGACGAGTTTGAAAACCAGCCAGATCGAACCAGTAACACCTGAGTTGTGGCCCTTTTTCAATTTTTGGTAATGTACACTGGAAACCCCAGGGGTCGTGGGTTCAAATCTCACTGGAGGCATTTATTTTTCACCCCACCATGGAACCATATAGCCAGTAGGGCCTTCATTGTTCATCCGATCTTTTCCAATCTTAACCAGATTGTTGATATCAATGAAAGTTGGGGATGAGTTTGTAAACCAGCCACATAGGACAAATAACACCGGAGTTATGGCCCTTGATTTTCTAAAATTATCCTATATTTTGCCTCGTTAACACATTGGGACCGTCATTTTTCATCAGATCTTTCCATAACTTTACCAGATTGTTGATATCAATAAAGCCCGAAAGAGTCCGAAAACTAGCAAGATCGGACTAGTAACACCGGAGTTAGAGCTCTTGATTTTGAAATATTCTATAGGTTGTCTTGTTAACATGATAGGGCCTTAATTCGCTTATCACCTGGGCCCAGTTGTTCAAAGATCGATTATATTAGCGCTCAATTAGTGAAAACTTTCAAATTTCATTTTCTCATACGGAATATGTTTTTGTATCACAAAACATATTAATTTGAGTTTCTTCTGAACATAAAACTTTTAAATGCTAAATTTCTGGCTGCAATATCATTGCAAGAAAATTCAGATATTTTTTTTAACTAATCGAGCGTTAGGCTAATTGATCTTTGAACAACTGGGCTCTGATCTTTTCTAAACTTTACAAACATCACCAGAGTGTTGATATCAAAACAAGCTCGAATGAGTTCAAAAACCAGCCACATAGGAACAGTAAATCCGGAGTTATGGCCGGCTTGACTCTCTTAAAAAATGCTATATTTGACCTTGCTAACTGCTAACATTATAGAAACTTCATTTTTCGTTGGATCTTTAACAAACTTGGCCAGATTGTTAATATTAATGAAAGATCAAACGAGTTCTTAAACCCAGTTCAGACCGGTTACACTGGAGTTTTCTTTAAAAAAATGCTATATAGGCATGAAACCACTAATTACATTCCCCATAAAACTCATTGTTAAAATGCTACATATATTGATGATTTGCTGCAACTTTAATTCAAGCTTGGATAATGCAACAATGTCATTTTCATATAGAAAAATAGAACTGCCTTTGAAAACTCGTAAGAAACTGTGCGGTCACAAGATATGTAAGAAAGTTGTTGCTCATGAAGTTGTTAACAAAGTGTATGCATGTAAACCTGTAGATTCGAAAAAAATGGAAAATGCTTGTCAATCAGCCATTAAAACATATACACTTTTATAAATACAACAACAAAATCGAATAGAAATGGGCTATTTTCCCCTACTTAAAATCCGGCCTTTCAACAAAAAAGAAGACATTACTTTTTTTAATAGGAACTAAATTCGATTAATGGTGGTAAACCTATATATATTTGCCCGTTAAAGGGATTTTATTTTTCTTATAACCATGAATGAGATATTGACCTGACACTTGGTGCTTATGTAGCGTCATTCAAAAAGCATCTTGGGATCTCATTTCGAATCACTGTGCTCAAGGTCAAGGTCACTGTTAATAACAAGAGGTCAATGACCTTGAAGCTCTACTGATTGATTTTGATTTCAGGAAGTAGTCGCTACAAACTGGTTTTTTGAAAATCTATTTTTAGCCATGGTGGCCATCTTGAATTTCCGGCCGACCTGAAATTTTGCTAAGATCAATAAGACATTAAGAGCAACATTCGTGTGAAGTTTCATGAAAATCCGTCAAGTAGTTTCAGAGGAGTAGTCGCTACAAGTTATCATTATATAACTCTTATGTAAACAAAGATGGCCACTGGCAGCCATGTTTAACGACGAATCAAAATAATGTTCGACTTGAATAACCATCATGTCATGCTGATCATTTTAGAAAAAGTCCCATATCAATATCACTTATAGTTTTCAAGAAGTAGTCGCTACAAACTTGTATTTTGAAAATCTATTTTTAGCCATGGCGGCCATCTTGAATTTCCGGCCGACCTGAAATTTTGCAAGGATCAATTAGACACCAAGAGCAACATTCGTGTGAAGTTTCATGAAAATCCGTCAAGTATTTTCAGAGGAGTAGTCGCTAAAAGTTATATCATTATATAACTCTATGGAAACAAAGATGGCCACTGGCAGCCACGTTTAACGTCGAATCAAAATAATGTTCGACTCGGATAACCATCATGTCATGCTGATAATTTTAGAAAAAGTCCCATATCAATATCACTTATAGTTTTCAAGAAGTAGTCGCTACAAACTTATTTTTAAAAATTTATTTTTAGCCGTGGCGGCCATCTTGAATTTCCGGCAAACCTGAAATTTTGCTAAGATCAATAAGACATCAAGAGCAACATGCCTGTGAAGTTTCATGAAAATCCGTCAAGTAGTTTCAGAGGAGTAGTCGCTACAAGTTTTCATTATATAACTCTATGTAAACAAAGATGGCCGCTGGCAGCCATGTTTAACGTCAAATCAAAACGATTTTCGACAAGGACCAACATCATGTCATGCTGATCATTTTAGAAAAAGTCCCATATCAATATCTCTTATAGTTTTCAAGAAGTAGTCGCTACAAACTTATTTTTTAAAAATCTATTTTTAGCCGTGGCGGCCATCTTGAATTTCCGGCCGACCTGAAATTTTGCTAGGATCAATTAGACATCAAGAGCAACATTCCTGTTTAGTTTCATGAAAATCCGTCAAGTAGTTTCAGAGGAGTAGTCGCTACAAGTTTTCATTATATAACTCTATGTAAACAAAGATGGCCGCTGGCAGCCATGTTTAACGTCGAATCAAAACGATTTTCGACAAGGACCAACATCATGTCATGCTGATCATTTTAGAAAAAGTCCCATAGCAATATCCCTTAGAGTTTTCAAGAAGTAGTCGCTACAAACTTGTTTTTTAAAAACCTATTTTTAGATTTGGCGGCCATCTTGGATTTCACATCTACATGAATTTTTGCTAGGATCAACTAGACTTCATGGGCAACATTTCTGTAAAGTTTCATGAAAATCTATTCAGTAGTTTCAGAGAAGTAGTCGCTACAAAAAAAAGTTAACGGACGGACGGACAGAGGACGGACGACGGACGCCGCACCACGGCATAAGCTCTGCTGATCTCTGATCAGTAGAGCTAAAAATAGGTAGGATATGTCCTCTCAATAACTTTAGTTAGGAATGAGATCTTGACACGAAACTTGATGTGTTGGTAGCTTATATGAAAAAGAAGCCTGGGAAATCATTTTGGGTCACTGGGATCAAGGTCAAGGTCACTGTTACTGAAAATGGAAAACAATTTCCGCTCAATCACTTGTCAATGAGATATGAGGCATGGGCTTGCAGGCCCGCACAATTTCTTTAATAAGGGATCTATTGGCCTGAAAATTGATATGTAGGTAGGGTCGGGGTTATAGCCCTTGGTTTTCTTAAATATACCCTTGTTGGTCTCATTAAGTTGATAAGACCTTTACTTTTTATCTGCCAGTTTGTTGATATCAATAAAAGCTCGCACATGTTAAACAACATCCCGATTTAATCAATAACAACAGAGTTATCGCCCTTAAATGTTTTTACATGTATATTCTAACTTTTCACATAATCATACATATCCTAGTCATGATTCATTTTAGCCAGTAGAGCGAGACAGGCCCTCTTGGGTCTCTTTTTATGATTTATAAGTTGAAAGTAACAGTTCAAAAGCAAAAATAATACCCTACTATACTAATGACATAAAACACCAGTATATATATATAGTTTAATTCTGTTTATTTACGAAGATACTCCTCTTGTGTGTAACGTTGTCAGTGATCTTTGTAAAGAACATTACAATTATATTAATAATTATACTAATAATATTACACACATAAACAAAAGGCATTACGCCCAACAGTTCACATGCAAATACTAAATACATATATAAACATGTATATGAAATACAATCAACATTTCCAAATGTGTGTGCTTTTTAAGTTTCAAGGCATATGTTTTTAGTTTAACAATATTTTACAATAAATACTTATATTTTTGAAACGAATAATCATCAGTAATGGCAAAAGTACATTTATGTTTGTGGACAAAACACGGAGAAATGTGATAGTTATTTATAAAATATGTCTTTTACTGACTGAAAACTGACAGTTTCTTTAATAAGTTATATATGCTTTTTGTTGTCATTAGTTCTATACATTTTGGTATGTTTAGCCGTTTCCTGAAATATGTGTTAACATATTCTTTGCTTATATCATGATATAGTGGAAACTCCAATACAAAGTGGAATTCGTCTACTAGTGTATTGCAAAGTTGGAATTTTATTTTAGATCTTGGTATTTTATTTGGGCATTGCCCAGTTTCAATGTCCAACCTATGACTACAGAATCTAAGTTTTGTAAAAGGAAAGTCCTAAATTTATTTATATTGGAGTATGTCTAAATAATAGTTCAGCCTGAAATCTGATCTTATTCTTTACGTACTAGCTCTAGTGGAAGCCAATCATTTGACATTCCAATCTTGTATAAACATATCCTTAACAGGTTGTTTAAATATATTAATGAAGTATGTTGTGTTTTCTGCTCATTTCTAACTCAATTAAATCTAGTTCGTTCCAATAATCCTATAACTTGAGATGCGTATAATTTTTAACCAGAATCGTATGATATAAACCATACGTTGACTTTTTAAAGGGTCTCTCCCGAGTTCTCCATATGCGAAATTGTTTTGAGTTTGTGTCTTAACACCTAAAAGCTGTTTTCAAAATTTAAGGTGTACTTTTTATAGCCTTTCCGCCTTTGATAATCCGCATACCTCTGCGCTATAATATAAAATAGGCAAACTGAGTTTGTCGAAAAATGTCTAAAGTATGGCTAACAGATAAGTCCGTAATTTTACTTATATATTATTTTATGTGAATAATAGATTTCTTTTTATCTGACCACCAAATGTTTAATAATAACTATGCGGTATATCTAATCTATCTTGTGGCCCTTGTTCGGTATTCGAAAATATCACTATGTCATCAGCATATGGGAGTAGTAACAGCTTTGACATACTAGTATCGATACCTTTAAAACCATGCAATGTTCTAAGTCATTCATATACATGGAAAATATGAAAGGTAACAAAAAATCCCATGGGTCTTTCCCAGAAAATAGCTAAAACTGCCACTAAGCTGGCTCTTGATTATATTTGTATACAATGATTTAATAATATTTAGAATGTTTCCTCGGGCTCCATATTGTATAAGTTTTCTCTAACCAACAGGTCAAAGGCTTACTTTACATATATTGTTTTTCATTCAATATACGATATATCAAATCATGCAGAATAAATATGTTATCTAAAATATTGGTGCGGAGTCTAAAATAGTGTTGCTTGTGCACGCCGTTATCATATGGGAAAGTCGTACACTAAGTTTGATTGAATCCCGATCAGCAGTTTAGGAGAAGATATGGTAACGGACGGAGGGAGGGATAGACGGACGGACGGATGGACAGAACAGACGGACAATCGGGGGAAATGTTAATATAGATCTACCCTGTTTTATTCAAAAGGTTGGTATAATAATTGCGCGTTGTGTATATAAAATCAGCTTCTTTGTTATTTACTTCTCCGGCGCATTAACTGCATTGTTACCAGTTAAACAGAATACGACACTGCAACCAGTCGTCTGCTTAGATTGTCGTTTTTTGGAAGACCACGTGTTCCTGTCTCCTAGAAACCATGTGCTCTAGTACCAGCAGTGTGCTTTGGTTCCCGCCATAGAACTTGCGAATGAGTTACGGTGTTTAAGTTACCGTGTATCACTTGACGCGTAGTTTGATAAATAAGAAGACCATATTACAGCAATGTAGAATGATGATTTTAGCTTTAAGTGCGAACTATTCCCGTGGATCTAGTTTATCAATATTTTAACGGCAAACAGGTGTTTGTCTTCCAAAATGTCATGACGCCGTGAATATCTTTTAAAATAAATGACTGTTTTGTAAACAACACATTTATTGTAAACACATTTATTGTTTTAAAAGTTATTCAAAATAAGGAAGCACATCCAAACAAACAAAATAACAACTTCTTTAATTTCTTTAAGGGACACACGGCAATCTTTCACATTTTTGCATATCAATATTAAGCAAACGTCCATAAAAGGATATCATAAAAGGGTATTCTTTTGTACAATAATTTGATAAAAAAATCTTAAATTAGTGGTGTCCTCGTTCCGTTAGTTTGGTGAAGATTTCGCAAGAACAGCCAAATTAGTTTCTAAAAAGATTTGTTAAAGTGTCCCCTATATTTAAATTAAACATAAATCAGCCCTGTGATGGAGGAACAGGTAACTCCAGGGCCATTGTATATTAAAGCTGAGCACTATATGCAAATGTCATGACTGTAGTCAAAACTGGTCTTTTGTCAAAATCGTGAAAAAGTAAAACGTGTAAACATGATAACATCTATCAGCCATTTTGTCTGTGTGTGTCTGTTAAATTTGAGTGGTGAAGTAAAAAAACTTTTTTTGAATATAGTAGAGTTGTATAACATTTGTCCCTAGGTCGTTTTCACATGTAAGTATGTGTTTTTTTAACACTTGTGTACGATTTACATTTAAAGTAACATTGCCTTACATTTGTGACAGTTTCAATAAAAAGTGTCACATATGTAAAATAAAAAAGTCACGTAAATAAATAACCCGCCCCAAATGTAACACGGTTAGTTATATATGTAAAAAAAATATTTTGTGACAAATGTAAAAAGAAAAAAGTTGACAAATGTAAACAATAATTGAAAGTGACATCCATTATGTGCAAAAACTGACACAAATGTAATACACGTGCACATTAGGTTGTTGTTTTACCCAATCAGGAAAAACGTCTCTTGCATTTAATTTATTTACTACTAGGTCAAATGTCAAGTTCACTATGACCTGGGCATAAATTCATCAACTCTACTCAGACTAAAAATCTATTTATTTGCAAACTCTATTAACACAAAGTCATGGGTAAGAATTGTGAGTTTCAAACATTTTCTGTTAAGTTACCTTAAGTTACATTTAAAAATACTGGTTTCTGTAAGCAAATATAGTAATTTGCTTGAGTCGAGTCTGAAAAGTGTGGTGGTATTAGTAGGTTGGCTATCATGCTTTTGAAATCCAGCGAGACTGCATATCTGTGATGTTGATCGTCCCGCCGGCAACACCCGAAACCCGACGACCAGACGTGTTTTTGACTACGTTCGAACTTTCAATCATACAGCATTATACCCAAAATTGTGATAAACGGTCTCAAATGGTGTGATTTTAGTAGTACTTCCAAAATGCTTTAAAAAAACCGCTGCGCCAGCGTGTCTATGCGGTTGATCTGCCCGCCGGCAAAACCCGAAACCCGACGACCAGACGTGTTTTTGACTACTTTCGAACTTTCAATAATACAGCAGTAGAAACAAAATAGTAAAAAAACGGTCTCAAATGGTGTGCTTTTAGTAGCACTACCAAAAGGCTTTAAAAACGCTGCGCCATCGTGTCTATGATGTTGATCTGCCCGCCGGCAACACCCGAAACCCGACAAAAACGCCATTTCGAGTCTATTTCAGTGCAAACTTCAGTAACACAGCAGTACTAAAACGTTGAAAAGAATTTCAAATAGGTTGATTTTAGTAGCAATACCAAAAGGCTTTGAAAAAACACTGCGCCAGCATGTCTATGATGTTGATCTGCCCGCCGGCAACACTCGTTATCCGACAGAAAACGTACGTTCAAATGAACCGCTGTACAGAATTCAGTACTACAGCAGTAGAACAAAAACTGCGATAAACAATCTCAAATGGTGTGATTTTAGTAGCACTAAAAAAAAGCTTTAAAAAAAATGCGACAGCGTGTCTATGATGTTGATCTGCCTGCCGGCAACACTCGTTATCCGACGACCAGACATGTTTTTGACTATTTTCGAACATTTAATCATACAGCAGTAGAACTAAAATTGTGATAAACGGTCTCAAATGGTGTGATTTTAGTAGCACTACCAAAATGCTTTAAAACACCGCTGCGCCAGTGTGTCTATGATGTTGATCTGCCCGCCGGCAACACCCGAAACCCGACAAAATGGCCATTTCGAGTATATTTCAGTACAAACTTCAGTAACACAGCAGTAGAAATAAAACGTTGATAAAGAATTTCAAATAGGTTGATTCTAGTAGCACTACCAAAAGTCTTTAAAAAAACACTTTTGTTAAAATGTTTTCAAAACGTGATTGCGCGGATCAAAATGTGTGTTTCGGCTAAGGGGGAGTACTTTGAATGGTTATAGTATTCTAGTATCAATACCAATCGCATTATTTACGGAACACCCCTCGTACTTTCGAACTTTCAATCATACAGCAGTAGAAACAAAACTGTGATAAACGGTCGCAAACGGTGTGATTTTAGTAGCACTACCAAAAGGCTTTAAAAAAACGCTGCGCCAGCGTGTCTATGATATTGATCTGCCCGCCGGCAACATCCTAAATCCGACAAAAACGCCATTTCGAGTCTATTTAAGTGCAAACTTCAGTATCACAGCAGTAGAACTAAAACGTTGATAAAGTATTTCAAATAGGTTGATTCTAGTAGCACTACCAAAAGTCTTTAAAACAACACTGCGCCAGAATGTCTATTTTTGTTAACCTGCCCGCCGGCAACTCTCGTTATCCGACAGAAATCGCACGTTCAAATGTACCATTATTCGACATCAGTACTACAGCAGTGGAACAAAAACCTGCGATAAACAATCTCAAATGGTGTGATTTTAGTAGCACTACCAAAAGGCTTTTATAAAAAAAACTGCGCCAGCGTGTCTATGATGTTGATCTTCCCGCCGGCAACACTCGTTATCCGACGACCAGACGTGTTTTTGACTACTTTCGAATTTTCAATCATACAGCAGTAGAACCAAAATTGTGATAAACGGTCTCAAATGGTGTGATTTTTGTAGCACTATCAAAAGGCTTTAAAAACAAACGCTGCGCCAGCGTGTCTATGATATTGATCTGCCCGCCGGCAACACCCGAAACCCGACAAAAACGCCATTTCGAGTCTATTTCAGTGCAAACTTCAGTAACACAGCAGTAGAACTAAAACGTTGATAAAGAATTTCAAATCGGTTGATTCTAGTAGCACTACCAAAAGTCTTTAAAATACACTGCGCCAGCATGTCTATGATGTTGATCTGCCCGCCGGCAACACTCGTTATCAGTAGCAGTAGCAGTAGCAATAGCAGAAGCAAACATATGATGGTTGCGAAAGATGCGAAAGGGGTTGTCTGCTAAACATGATAGTGCGAAAGTAGAAACAACATACATGCGCAAAGAAAAACAAACATATCATATATCGTCGTAATTAAGATGACTATTGACTCTTCTGCTGCTACTGCTGCTACTGCTGGCAGTAGTTAGCAGTAGCAGTAGCAGTAGCAATAGCAGTGTTACCCAGTTATTCCCAAAGACATCAATTCACAACCACTAAAGGAGTACATAAAAGATATTCAACAGAAGCAGCAAATTTCACTAGAAACAGCACTTGACAATTCCACCATTGCAAAACAGAAGCAGAAACTATCACACGATAAAACTGCAGAAATACCAAAATTCAGAGTGGGTGACAAAGTCTTGAAACGGAATTTCAAAACGATTACAGGACAATCCAAAAAGCTTTCAGACAAATACGAAGGCCCATATAAAATTCATGCTTACGGCCCGAATTATACATATAAGTTGCAAAGAATACGGGATAATAAGCTTATTCCATCATATGTTCACTGTGACAATATAAAGGCCTTACATTGATCATAATATTCGAACTGCTCCCTCTCAAGATATTCACAATCTTAAAGATAACACTAGCGTATCAACTTCATCTCTCTCCCCTCAAGCAGTACCTTTCACACCTGCCCGTACTAAAAGTAAACAGGCTACACATACAACATCAACTACAAGTGATCAAATGTGGTACAATGTCGAACATATTCTTGGAGGGAAAGTCATTAACGGTCAACAAATGTACACAATCAAATGGCAAGGATATAATGATCCTACATACGAACCAGAGCAAAATATTGACCCTAACTTTTTACATCAATATTTGAGAACTCATACAAAGCAAGGGAAACGACGGAAGGTCGTTAAAAGGAATAAGTACTTTAAAAACTAGAGCTGTGACTTACGAGCATATACCTACGTGAATCACACACACCTGTTATTCAGGACGGCACCAATTCATGAACACAAGTGCAATCAATCCGATTCACAGTTATTCATTACTCATTGACATAATACAGGTTCCATGTAAAATGCTGAGAAGCTTAAAACAAAAATAATAAGAGTCCTAAAGTGCGAGTTATTATTTGCAGGATTCATAACGAGATCAAAAAAAATGTTTTGAATTTTTTTTTTGAAACTCTAATTACAGAACAGATTTGTTGAATTAATCGGTAATAATCATATCTGATTATTGTTTATTGTGAGTACGGTGAGACGTCACTTCCTTCTCACTCATTCCTTAGATCTATTCGTTATTAAAGTTATTTCCGCTATCCTGTTAGAACTCCCGTTGCGACTCTTAGCAATAATACTCGTATCTTGGATTCTGTCGGCCGGAACTATAAGCATACAGCAACATATTAATCTATGAAACAACGCTTCCTTCATACCTATTCCGACAACCGGACACACATACCGGTACACTGTTACACCACTATCAACATTCAGCATAAAAATAAGCAGTGAAATACTATCCCTCATTTATACACATTGATTTACGGCAGCATTGCAGGTTTTACAGCAAGTAATAATAATAACAATAATAATAATAATAATAATAATACACCGTAATAGAATGGCTGCTTTATGTAAATAAACTTTATAAATACACAATTATTACCATGAAATACAATTATATTAGTGAGTATACTGCACATTGCAAAAAAAACAACCAACAACATCGGAATTTCCAACAATACAAAAAAAAAAAGAAATGCTGCATTTCGGAACTAGGCCTAGCCTTGAACAATTACTCGAGTATATACATACACCCATCCCCATTATTTTGAATGTATGACATAGTTTAATCTTTCCCGAGTTTTTGTTTTATTCAGTTGTAAACTTCGGTTTAAAAGCTGTATTCCAATTCTTATTCAACTTTTTTATTACAATATGAATAGATTTAATAGGGAATTTATTTATTTTTTCCAAATATTGAACATGGTCTACCAATTTCGGTGTGTCGTTATGTCTGAAAATGGTGGAATCTAAGGCATACCGACAGCGAGTTCAAACAAGGACACAACCTCATTTCACCAGTTTCCAGGACCGATCCAGTTCAAAACAAAAACAACAATATACTGCGGTCAGTGTGTCAGTGTGTGCATAGTGCTAATCAGCGGCAGACATTTACTCCCATTCCGGACAATGTACATTCCTGTTCATGAAGGGTGTTCCAAAACATCATTGTAAATATATACCTCCAGTTCACCAAGTGTATTCCGCAACTTCCAGTGACTTGTTCTAGTGTTTCAAAGAATAAACATCACTATGTTTAATTACATTTGATACGATGTTTCATCGATGACGATATCCAATAACTTTCAAGAAGTAATGTGAATCACGCGAGATATAAATGAACATTCCTGTTCGAAACGTGTGTTCCATATACGAGACTATTGACAGAGTTATAAATGCGAACATTATTTTTAGCCTGAGCTAAAACTTTCACCAATCCAGAGGGGATTGTTACCCAGCTATAATTAATTACGTATTGTGTGCATGTTCTTCTCCTGTCCAATTCTTTAATATTGCATTTTCATTTACATATACATATATATATAGTCGTTAGAATTTGATTTGTGTTAATTGTAGTTTGCAGTTATCTATGTTTAAGGTTTTATTTGCAAACATGCAGCGGTAATTAATATTAAGACGCAGTGCTTCTTACAAATAGTTTAACTCTGAGCGGCCATTCTCTGAGTTTCTCACAAGGCTTATATATCAAGTGGTCAGCCAAAAAGCGATATTAATAGAAAAATATGTATACTTTAAGAACTTCAAGGTAACCACACATTAATCAATTGACCATTCCCTGTCTGAATACAGGAAGCTGCCGAACCCCCTGGTAGCAGTTGCTGTCATATCTCTGAGAATTTCTACGGACCTAATCAATCATAGTAAGTTCAGTTCCGCCGAAATATACTGGTCAATATTTAAATATATGCAAGGGTTACAGGTCAGCAAATAGCCTGGACAGATTTTCATTGGTCAAAGTTTCCACTTCACCATGACAACCAATCTGAGAAATAATCACATAAAATGGCATGTAGCTACCTAAAGATCACTTGCTCCCTTATACTTCAACGTGATACATTAAAAGAAGTTGATCTACATTCTGAATTGATTATTTTCTCAGGTAAGAAACTTTATTATTTTAACATGAATATTTATGCACATTATCACAATTTACTATGTCTAGTTCTATTTGGAATAATGCATTGTTTCATGTGCAATTCATGATTGTGCGTTTGTCATAACCAAAATGAAGTATTCAACTTCGGTTCAATAATTCTAAGAATAAATACTAGAAATAAACGTATTGCAAGTTTAACTTAAGGTCACGGTCATTGTCCGTACTACTTCTAAATTTCAATAATATTGTTTATCTACATCTGTATGTAATGTAAATCGATGCAGGCATATAACAAGTTGGTGAATAACCTATGTTCAGACTGATAGGTATAAGAATATTGTTCATATAGACATACTTGTATTCTAAGGGATTGATTCATAAATATATTGATTGATTCATAAATATATTGTACATGTAAACATTGTTCTTCTATTAATGCGATTTGTGTATTCATGTTTACATGATGGAGTCAGAAACTATTATATTTGTTAACCTAAGTATTTAACGAGTTTACTTTGTTCGCATACACTTACTTTTATTATTCTGAGCAAATTAGGAGTAACACATTTGTTTGTGTATATTTAATAGTACATAATATTATGCACATGTTAACCCTTATTGTATTGTAACAATAAGGACTTGCTCCCTTATACTTCAACGTGATACATTAAAAGAAGTTGATCTACATTCTGAATTGATTATTTTCTCAGGCCCCACAGAAGTGACCACCCCGAGTACCTAAGCCAAGCGAGTATAACCCCAAACAGCAACACGGTCACAATTGGTGGAAGCCGGAAGGATGAGTGTCGAAACCAGACAAGGCAGGAAAACAACCAACGCTGAGGACATCCCATCCGGTAGCGGACAAGTCGGGCAGACTCATAGCACTGAACACAGAGTTATAGGTTTGTCCTTACACGATTCCATAATTCAAACGTTTTCACATGGACATTCCGACCCCGAAAATTGGCTAGACACGTTCAGTAGCCATTTTAATCTCAGGAAAGCTTCCGAACAGGACAAGCTAGAATCCATTAAATTTTTTGTAGACGATAATGTTAGAAAATGGCTAAGGACACTTCTGCCCAACGAAATAGATTCTTGGGATCATTTTTCAACTGCATTCATGCATAGATACGGGAAATGTGACAAATATGCCCTACATTCAAAATTACTGAATAAACATCAGCTCCCAAATGAAAACGTTCTTGACTACATTACCGAAATGCAGCATACCGCTAGGTTAGCAGGACTCCCCGATGATAATTTAATCCAAATATTAATAAACGGGGTGTTGCCGTCAATCAAACCCGACCTTCTTAAAGGCGACCCCAAAACAATAAGAGATGTTATTTCAATATCAAGACTTGCCGCCACCGCAAATGCTGCCGGTGAATCACATACTTTAGCGGCAATAGACACGATACAATCAAAAATTGACAATTTTTCTACACAGTTTCACAATTTCGAAGAAAAACTAAGCAATATATCACACGCAGTCTCCTCACTACATGCTCCCGATACAAACAAGGGGCACAACTTTCAGCATACGCATGCACAACACTCAAACCGTATTGACAAGCATCACTACCCCACCAACCGCCATCAGCGCCCAAGCTATCAACCACCAAACCAGTTTAACCCCCGCCCTATGCTCTCCCACCCACAAAACAGACAGCAACACACGCCTTCTTACAGTACGTACAGGTGTTGGAGCTGCGGAAACGCAGATCATTTTCGCAATGACTGCCCAAACAGATATGATATATGCAAGGAGTGTGGACTTACCGGTCACCTGGCCAGGGCTTGCGGTAAAACCCAATAGCGGTGTTCGCCTGCCAAGGGTTTCGAGACTACCTTGGAAAGGCCAATTGAACGAAATACTCATGCAAATCCTAAACTAAACAAGGCTGACGTTGCTTCAATCAATTTTGCTACTTCAATAGATTCAAGTATGGTCCAAATCTCCATGGGATCTATCCCAACTAAAGCCTTGCTCGATACAGACGCTAGTATTTCTTGTATTTCACAGTCTCTTTTTCAACGATTACAGAATGTCGCCAAAAGTGAGAACTCCACTCTCTATACGACCACACATTCTAAGTATAAGCATGTTTTCGGTGTAGGAGGCGAGATTCTTCAAGTTTCCGGGTGTGCTACTATTACATTTAAGATAGGAAACAAAAGTTTTAAGCACACTTTTCATGTTTTCAAAAGACTACATCACCCTCTTATACTAGGTGTTGACTTCCTTAAGGCGAATAGATGTACCATTTCCTATGATACTTCAACATTACAGACAGCCGCCGGTAAACCCATTGTTTCATTGTGTTTTACGATCAATTCTTCCTATCACTCTGGATTAGCTAGAGCAGTGTCAAACGTTACTGTCCCGCCTCAGCAATCAGTCAGATTCCATATTCGACTTTCTAGAGTGCCAAATAATTGTACAGTCATGATTGAGCCGGACTCTAAACTTGCCTCAAACCATTCCCTTGCTGGTGCCCGACTGTTGGTCAATTCGAGAAACGGTAGAGCTTGCTTTGAAGTCATAAACCCTATGAATACACCTACTCATATACGGGCATCACAGGTCGTCGGTAAAATATTTCTTATCAATGAAGTAATTCCCTTCAATTCAGACGATCCCAAACCATCTATCAATTCCATATCGGAAACTGCAACATTCTCTGATTCTGATTACATGAGAGTATCTGAAAATCTCGGGATAAAAGTTGATTCACCTCTCTTGTCGGAACCCCAAAAACGTTCTCTTCTCAGTTTCCTGGAAAAAAACTATGATGTTTTTGCTACAGACAGTAGCGACATCGGTTGCACGAACATGTACTCCCATACTATCGACACGGGCGACAACCCACCTTACCGTCAACGTCCCTACAGACAAAGCCCTGCAAACAGAGCTATTATTGATCAGCATACTGAGCAAATGTTAAAGGATGGCATTATTACAGAAACCGATTCTATGTGGGCTGCCCCTGTGGTCTTAGTTAAAAAGACAAATAACGAGATGAGATTTACAGTTGACTTTAGAGGGCTCAATTCACGAACTAGACAAATAAATTTTCCAATTCCTGACTTACAAGACGCGCTAGACTGCGTCGGCACTGCTCAATCCAAGTTTTTCAGTGTAATGGATCTGAAATCGTCTTTTTGGCAAATACCTTTAGACCCCTCTACTGCACATAAAACATCTTTTGTTACACATAGCGCAAGCTATCAATTCAACAGAATTCCATATGGCATAACAGCTTGACCTGTGGCTTTTCAAATGGTTATGTCCCGCGTCCTTCAAGGAATAAATTTCAAGTATGCCTTAGTGTTCATAGATGACATTTTGTGTCATAGTCCTGACTTCGAAACGCATATTGCCCATCTAAGTACCATTTTCAACCGCCTGCGCAGTGCTAATCTTAAACTTAATCCAAAGAAGTGCCAGTTCGTCGCAGAAAAAGTAGAATACTTAGGTCATATTCTTTCTCACAAAGGGATCGAAATGAACCCAGCAAAAACAGAGGTTGTCAAAAGTTATCCTCGTCCCCGTACACGCAAACAAGTACGTCAATTCCTAGGTCTTTGCAACTTTTACAGGAGATACGTACTGAATTATTCAAAAATAGTTCACCCTTTCAATAAACTTTTAATCAAAAATAAAAGTGAAAAAGTCAAATGGACCGACGAATGTGAACAAGCATTCACACTTCTTAAAGAAAAACTTACTTCCCCTCCCATTCTTGCATTCCCAGACCTGAATAGGCCATTTAAGATAGAAGTAGATGCATCGGGTACAGCCACAGGACATATCCTATCACAGGAAGATGATTTAGGCAGAACAAAGGTTATTGCCTACGGTGGTAGAAGCTTACGTTCAAATGAAATCAAGTGGGACGTTACGGACAGGGAAGGACTCTGTCTTGTAGAAGCAGTTAAACTTTACCACCCGTATCTTGCAAATTCCCATTTTGAGGTCTTTACGGATCACATTGCTCTAAAATGGTTACAAACAATCAAATTAGGAATAGGGCGCCAGGTTAGATGGTCCCTATTACTCCAAAACTACAGATTCACTATTACACATAAGGCCGGCATTAAAAACCAAAATGCAGACGCGCTTTCTAGGAGACCTTATCCCGAAACACCAGACGACCCATCAGATGATGAATTTGACTTTTCAGAAGTCATTGCAAATTTATCATCAGGCACCAATTCTATCAATAACAGCCTACCTTGCCAAAATACTTCTAGCACTCATACTTTCAACGAACCTATCATAACAGGTGAAAGTTCGGTCAAACACGATCAATCTGCTGAAGATAAGCAGTATACCTGTGTGACATTTGAGTACCCTCCCGTAGTTCAAGACCCATTAGTTGCTGGACTAGCAGTGAATGATGACGAACCCATAGTTACCCCGCAATCTATCCCACAGGTAGAAAAGGAAACATTGCAAACTGTATCTGACCTACAACGCAAATGTGCAGACTTGCAGCCTATTCTTAACTACCTAGAATTCGGTATCCTCCCTGATAATTCAAAAGCAGCAATAAAAATGGTCGCAGAAGCCCAGCAATACGTAATAATTGATGGTGTTCTTTACCATTACCTAACGACCCGATCGAGAGGTGTCCCAAAGCCATTGCGCTACCAGAGACAGCTAGCGGTACCCACTGAACTAAGAGAAGATATCTTACTCGCTTACCATGACGGAGCGGGCGGTTCACATTTCGGATTTGACAAGTCCTATTCATAAATACGGCTAAAATATTTCTGGCCCAATATGTACCGCGATGTCGAAAATCACATACGGTCATGTGACTGTTGTCAGAAGGCTACCAGACATTACCACCATAAGAAAGCCCCCTTAAATCCCATCCCAATATCAGAGCCATTTGCTCGACTCCATATGGATATCTTAGGGCCACTGACACAAACTGCAGAAAACTATAAATATATTCTTCTAGTAGTAGATTCATGTACTGGATGGATAGAAGGGTTCCCACTAGTCAACAAGGATGCAAAAACAGTTGCGAACAAACTATACTCCGAAATTTTCTGCCGCTACGGCAGTCCCCTATGCATTGTTTCAGATCAAGGTGCTAACTTTATGTCAGCAATGGTGCAAGCGTTGTGTGAACTTTTCCAGGTCACTCGACACAAAACGTCCGCCTACCATCCAGCTTGTAACGGTAGAGTAGAGGTTATGAATAGCATAATAGGCAAATCCCTTCGAACATATTGCTCACAACACCAAGAGAAATGGTCTCAATTCCTTCCAGCTATTCTCAGGGGTCTTCGCATGTCTATCCATTCTTCCTCTAAGCAGTCTCCATTCCTCATGCTGTTCGGACGTCAGATGCGTACACCTATCGATTGTAGTCTCATTCCCAAAGACATCAATTCACAACCACTAAAGGAGTACACAAGAAAAACTTGATGCAAAGCATCAATTCGGCGCCAAAATTTTGAAGAATTAAAACATACGTTATTACACGTGTTTATCAGTTATTTTAACTATCTTATCATCAGTACTAAACCTTGGTATATTTAGTGGTCATGGACATAATATTAACAAACGTTGCTATGTTGACTTGGTTAAATGTATTTTGAATTAACTAGGTCATTCAGACAATTTTCCAAACGGTTTCGTTGCAGGACTTTCCTTAAAATGTGTTAAATGAATTGACTGCATTAGGTTTAAATAAATAGTTTATGGAAAGATAAGGTGATGAATGCCGAGTGATTACAAAGTCGTTGTTGAAACATTTGGAGAGAAAGCTAAGTAAGCCAAGAATTAATGGACAATGCACTTCACATATCTGTTTGAATTTTTAACGTCGTTTTTATGCCATGAAGGGCCAACAGACGATCAGTTTTAGACTAATTGTTTTTGTTTTGTTATTAAACCTAGTACTGTATCACATGAACCATCTATACAGGTAACTGATAATCTACTCATTTGAATTAGTGGCTGGAGACGAGGGACAATAAGACACAATGTTGCATGTCAATCATTATAAAGGGTGTACGCTATAGAAATAGTGTCATGTTTAAAGACAACATGGTACTATCTGAGGATCCAACTGACCTCTGGATTCAAAGCCCAGTGCGCTACTAACAGTGGTAATGCCGACTTTTTCAGTTTTGACCAGAAAACCTACTTATGTGCAAAAAGGCTTTTTTATGATATTCACAGAAGTTCAGCGAGATTTTAACCTGACTAGGGTATGTCTCTCCCTGCACAGGAGACCAACGGTTTTACATCAGTAGGGAAGGATGACATACTTTCACAGTAAATTTAACTATCTTACACGAATAGTTCTAGATCTAAGGGAATGCGTTATCAATTCTCGAGACGTGAACCTCCGGGAGTCGAACCACAGACTTCTATATCCAGAGGCAAGTAAGCTAACCACTCCGAATCGCATCTTTTTTTACCGCACAGTAACATTATGGTCCATTATGTAAAAATATAACTACTAGTATATAGAACAACACCAGGTCTAGAGTGACTAAACGATGGTTAGGCCTAAGATGTTACTCACACTGACAGGGGTAAGAACAGCCTCCTTCCCGAGATCCCAATAATTTGACTGGCGTGTTTAGGTAGGGGAAGTTCAAAAGGTATTTTTACCCTATGTTGCATATTTTGGGGCGCTTTGACCTTTTATTCAAAAATGGTTTTAATGAGTTGGGCAAACCGAAATTAAGACATTCTGAAACTATTGAGGCTAACTGAAGTTATATTTGAGATTTCTTATTTTTTTGCTGTCCCAGCAACACGGCAGATGTACACCCGAAAGAGGCTAATGCATGATGTAGACAGATAGATAGGAATTTACATACAAAAAGCCTCATCTGAACTGATGGCTGTAAAATATTTATTTTTCAACCGAATTTCCAAACTAATGTGTTTTTATTTACCACTAAAATTGCCAGTACCAATTATATATAATTTATTTACATTTTGTTAAAATTACTCACTCACATAGCTGAAAAACCTTTAGCTTAAACAAACGCCCGAAATAATAGCACATTTGTCGGGTTTAGACTCCACCATAATGTACAGAATTTGTATTTTTTTATTTTTGGCTGGACTGCGTAGCAAATCCAGGCTTACAGTTTGGCGATTTCCATGTGTCTTTCCGTCTATCCGTCCGTCCGTCCGTCTACGAGTTTTGAAGTTTTCGTTTTTTCCTCATTTCTCAAAAATGAATTGTCGAAAAGCTTTGAAACTTGACACTTGTTCAACATCATTACAAATGTTATATGAAAATAACCCTAACTATGTCATGTATTTTACCTGGACTACCCAACTTTTCACAAAGATTTTTCACTTAAAATGTTAAATTCGCAATCCGGCTTTCGCGCCACAATTGGTGCTTCATCCCCTTTTTTAAGTTGTTACTTTTAACAAAGTTTGAGGTTTCCACTGGACCCTATCCAGTGTATCCGGTTTGGTCTGATGCTACGGAGTAGTTCAAATTTGAAGGTGATGAAAACACCGTTTGGAAACTTTACCTGTCTTCTGCTTCAATCGATCTATGCTTTTCTCTGTCCAATCAATTCGCTATTTTTGTTTTTCTACCACCGACAGAAACATTAGGGTCAAATAGGACACTCAGTTTCTTAAAATGTATATGTAGAAACTAATAAGTATCTTGAGCACTGCTAGTGCTAAACGTCAAGAACAGTGAAACAAACCGTCTTTTCTACATAGCATTTGATGAATTTGGTGCATTTTCAGAATATATTGATGAAAAACGTCGGACCCCGTGTCCTCCACTCCCAGACATACTCAACTAAATATTGAACTAATATTAAATGTCAAGTAGGAAACAACAAATTCCTATGTTTTAAAATCATTGTACTTTTCTCAACGAGCGTCTGCCTTGCATTCGGGAGGTCGTGGGTTCGAGTCTCCAGATACTTTAAAAATGGTACCCATGCCTGACGAGCAAATAATGGGTAGTGCTACGACTGATTGACCAGTGTCAGAATAATGTGACTGGGGGTATCATGTCTACTACGGTGTGGTATTCCAGTGTGGCAGCACTATAAAGAAACCATTGAGTTCGCTGCTTCAAGTAGACATATCATCACATCACACACAAACACACAGATAAAAGTCCAGACTCAATTGTGCCTATAATCGTCGTAGGCGGACGGATTATAATCCTTAGAAATACACACACACACACACACACACACACACACACATTGAAATTTGTTGGGGTGGGATGTCACGATTCATAAGACACGTACAGGTAGATTTGACCAGACGTGAGAATCATGGCTCTTATGGTGGTATGTACCTACCATGGTATAGGTACACGCCATAAGAGCTACGATTCTCGCAGCTAGACTTGCACATACCGTTGCATACATACGCAGCGGCACAATCAAACATGAACTGTGCTCGCCCTATAGGTTTAACCTATTTCATATTATAGTTAATGACCTGAACAACCTGATTAAATAAACTGGAGAGAAGTTGATTAATACCAGGATGCTACACATGAAGTTTCATTTAAATCAGACTGTTTGTTTCTTTAAGGTTATACATAAGTTAATTTTATAACGTAGTAAATGACATGATCCACCCAATTTGAACAAACTTGAAAGGTCAATGCTAAGATGCTTAACATAATGTTTCATGAAAATTTCAGTGTTGGTTACTGAGAAGAAGACAGATGGATGACAGCCTATGGTAAAGCTGATCTTGCACAAGCCAGTTCAGCTTAGAAAACAATATAAAATGCAGTGTCCAATCTAGGATCTAAAAAGCAGGGGGGATTTTCCCCCCTTCCTCTAAAAATGTGGGGGGATTTTCAAAAGTAAAGGGGGATGGGTTCAAACAAATCTATTACACCCTTTTCATAACACCATTTCGACTGGAAGTCGCATAATTTTGAATATTTTTGATTCCGAGTCTGCGCTCATAAATCTACTTTCAATACATTTGTCTGCATTTGACAGTCAAAATGAAGCATTACAAAATTAGCGATTTCCCGTAAACGAAATTTAAATGCCAAAACTTTCCGATATATCATCGTATTTTCTCATTTCTTAGCAACATTTAATGTAATTTGCCAATTATAATTAATCAAAACGATTTAAAAACGAGAACAATGTGAAAACATTTGAAACGCAGATATTACGATCGATAAATTTCGTTAAATTTTTCTAAAATTCGTATTACGCATTTAACCATTTGATTTTATAAGGGAGATAAGCACGCGGGAGACATCGTTTTAATGAAATGATTTTGTATAATTTTTGAATTATTGGTGCATCATTTCTTACAGAAATTCAAGAAATCGCTAAGCAGTTTTATCTCTTGTGTTTTATATCTTATTCTGGTGCGTTTTATAGCATGCTTTAAATGCCATTTAAACATTTTTAATTACAATCCAAACATACTCAACTATCAGTCCTTTTGATTCCCCATGCCTAAGGTCAAAGTACTACCACAGTATGTCCGGCGCCCTCAAGGGGCGCCGAACAATAAAAGATATTCAACAGAAGCAGCAAATTTCACTAGAAACAGCACTTGACAATTCCAGCATTGCAAAACAGAAACAGAAACTATCACACGATAAAACTGCAGAAATACCAAAATTCAGAGTGGGTGACAAAGTCTTGAAACGGAATTTCAAAACGATTACAGGACAATCCAAAAAGCTTTCAGACAAATACGAAGGCCCATATAAAATTCATGCTTACGGCCCGAATTATACATATAAGTTGCAAAGAATACGGGATAATAAGCTTATTCCATCATATGTTCACTGTGACAATATAAAGGCCTTACATTGATCATAATATTCGAACTGCTCCCTCTCAAGATATTCACAATCTTAAAGATAACACTAGCGTATCAACTTCATCTCTCTCCCCTCAAGCAGTACCTTTCACACCTGCCCGTACTAAAAGTAAACAGGCTACACATACAACATCAACTACAAGTGATCAAATGTGGTACAATGTCGAACATATTCTTGGAGGGAAAGTCATTAACGGTCAACAAATGTACACAATCAAATGGCAAGGATATAATGATCCTACATACGAACCAGAGCAAAATATTGACCCTAACTTTTTACATCAATATTTGAGAACTCATACAAAGCAAGGGAAACGACGGAAGGTCGTTAAAAGGAATAAGTACTTTAAAAACTAGAGCTGTGACTCACGAGCATATACCTACGTGAATCACACACACCTGTTATTCAGGACGGCACCAATTCATGAACACAAGTGCAATCAATCCGATTCACAGTTATTCATTACTCATTGACATAATACCGGTTCCATGTAAAATGCTGAGAAGCTTAAAACAAAAATAATAAGAGTCCTAAAGTGCGAGTTATTATTTGCAGGATTCATAACGAGATCAAAAAAAATGTTTTGAATTTTTTTTTTGAAACTCTAATTACAGAACAGATTTATTGAATTAATCGGTAATAATCATATCTGATTATTGTTTATTGTGAGTACGGTGAGACGTCACTTCCTTCTCACTCATTCCTTAGATCTATTCGTTATTAAAGTTATTTCCGCTATCCTGTTAGAACTCCCGTTGCGACTCTTAGCAATAATACTCGTATCTTGGATTCTGTCGGCCGGAACTATAAGCATACAGCAACATATTAATCTATGAAACAACGCTTCCTTCATACCTATTCCAACTACCGGACACACATACCGGTACACTGTTACACCACTATCAACATTCAGCATAAAAATAAGCAGTGAAATACTATCCCTCATTTATACACATTGATTTACGGCAGCATTGCAGGTTTTACAGCAAGTAATAATAATAACAATAATAATAATAATAATAATAATACACCGTAATAGAATGGCTGCTTTATGTAAATAAACTTTATAAATACACAATTATTACCATGAAATACAATTATATTAGTGAGTATACTGCATACATTGCAAAAAAAAACAACCAACAACATCGGAATTTCCAACAATACAAAAAAAAAGAAATGCTGCATTTCGGAACTAGGCCTAGCCTTGAACAATTACTCGAGTATATACATACACCCATCCCCATTATTTTGAATGTATGACATAGTTTAATCTTTCCCGAGTTTTTGTTTTATTCAGTTGTAAACTTCGGTTTAAAAGCTGTATTCCAATTCTTATTCAACTTTTTTATTACAATATGAATAGATTTAATAGGGGAATTTATTTATTTTTTCCAAATATTGAACATGGTCTACCAATTTCGGTGTGTCGTTATGTCTGAAAACGGTGGAATCTAAGGCATACCGACAGCGAGTTCAAACAAGGCCACAACCTCATATAACCAGTTTCCAGGACCGATCCAGTTCAAAACAAAAACAACAATATACTGTGGTCAGTGTGTCAGTGTGTGCATAGTGCTAATCAGCGGCAGACATTTACTCCCATTCCGGACAATGTACATTCCTGTTCATGAAGGGTGTTCCAAAACATCATTGTAAATATATACCTCCAGTTCACCAAGTGTATTCCGCAACTTCCAGTGACTTGTTCTAGTGTTTCAAAGAATAAACATCACTATGTTTAATTACACTTGATACGATGTTTCATCGAATAACTTTCAAGAAGTAATGTGAATCACGCGAGATATAAATGAACATTCCTGTTCGAAACGTGTGTTCCATATACGAGACTATTGACAGAGTTATAAATGCGAACATTATTTTTAGCCTGAGCTAAAACTTTCACCAATCCAGAGGGGATTGTTACCCAGCTATAATTAATTACGTATTGTGTGCATGTTCTTCTCCTGTCCAATTCTTTAATATTGCATTTTCATTTACATATACATATATATATAGTCGTTAGAATTTGATTTGTGTTAATTGTAGTTTGCAGTTATCTATGTTTAAGGTTTTATTTGCAAATATGCAGCGGTAATTAATATTAAGACGCAGTGCTTCTTACAAATAGTTTAACTCTGAACGGCCATTCTCTGAGTTTCTCACCAGGCTTATATATCAAGTGGTCAGCCAAAAAGCGATATTAATAGAAAAATATGTATACTTTAAGAACTTCAAGGTAACCACACATTAATCAATTGACCATTCCCTGTCTGAATACAGGAAGCTGCCGAACCCCCTGGTAGCAGTTGCTGTCATATCTCTGAGAATTTCTACGGACCTAATCAATCATAGTCAGTTCAGTTCCGCCGAAATATACTGGTCAATATTTAAATATATGCAAGGGTTACAGGTCAGCAAATAGCCTGGACAGATTTTCATTGGTCAAAGTGTCCACTTCACCATGACAACCAATCTGAGAAATAATCACATAAAATGGCATGTAGCTACCTAAAGATCACTTGCTCCCTTATACTTTAACGTGATACATTAAAAGAAGTTGATCTACATTCTGAATTGATTATTTTCTCAGGTAAGAAACTTTATTATTTTAACATGAATATTTATGCACATTATCACAATTTACTATGTCTAGTTCTATTTGGAATAATGCATTGTTTCATGTGCAATTCATGATTGTGCGTTTGTCATAACCAAAATGAAGTATTCAACTTCGGTTCAATAATTCTAAGAATAAATACTAGAAATAAACGTATTGCAAGTTTAACTTAAGGTCACGGTCATTGTCCGTACTACTTCTAAATTTCAATAATATTGTTTATCTACATCTGTATGTAATGTAAATCGATGCAGGCATATAACAAGTTGGTGAATAACCTATGTTCAGACTGATAGGTATAAGAATATTGTTCATATAGACATACTTGTATTCTAAGGGATTGATTCATAAATATATTGATTGATTCATAAATATATTGTACATGTAAACATTGTTCTTCTATTAATGCGATTTGTGTATTCATGTTTACATGATGGAGTCAGGAACTATTATATTTGTTAACCTAAGTATTTAACGAGTTTACTTTATTCGCATACACTTACTTTTATTATTCTGAGCAAATTAGGAGTAACACTATTGTTTGTGTATATTTAATAGTACATACTATTATGCACATGTTAACCCTTATTGTATTGTAACAATAAGGACTTGCTCCCTTATACTTCAACGTGATACATTAAAAGAAGTTGATCTACATTCTGAATTGATTATTTTCTCAGGCCCCACAGAAGTGACCACCCCGAGTACCTAAGCCAAGCGAGTATAACCCCAAACATTAAAACGGTCACAGCAGTAGGAAACATATGAGTGTTGCGAAATATGCGAAAGGGGTTGTCTGCTAAATATGATGGTGGGAAAGTAGAAACAACATAATGCCAAAGAAAAACACTTGCGATGAATATACCTACTGAGATGGGGCTCTACTGCTGGCAGTAACTACTGCTACTGCTACTACTGCTGGCAGTAACTACTGCTACTGCTGCTACTGCTGGCAGTAACTACTGCTACTGCTGCTACTACTACTGCCAACTTCACGTTCATCAGTATATTCCATAATTACGGTGTGAGAATAAACGACACCAAAAATACAGCCAAGTCATTTAAAAAATGAGGTATCCCCAATAAATAAATCAATAAATAAAATGGATGAGATGTTATTATTTTTGAAGAAAACGAATACAAAAAATGTATTTGATGGGGCACCCATCCATCCAATCTAAACCTCTCTTGATGATGGCTGGGTGAGGGGCGAATTTAATGAGGTATGCAAAATAAACCATAGTTATGGTGTTAAAAAATAACAACACAGAAATATTTACATTGAAAATAAATAGTCAGGTTTTGAGTGGGAAAGGGTTAGGTGGAGGTGTTGAAGGGAGCCCATGGCGGCCCAATGAGGTTGAACTATATGAATAGTAAGTGTAAGAACTATGGTAATTAATACGGGCTATTACTCCAATAATAGCCAGAGTTATTGGGAGGCAACACCCACGGTTTTGTTAGCTTGCTCTGCAATTGTAATATTCGTTTAATTGCGCATGCCTTTCCCGGCCAAAACTTCATGACAGCGGTATGTAGTTTTGTTCATATTATGTAAAATAATGATTTTTTCTCCCTTTCCTTGAGGTCAATTTTCTTATTTGTT